>REGM01000055.1:1204621-1215670 GCA_004194415.1 Aurelia aurita | reverse complement strand
GAACAAAAATACTAAGTGCCCCCCCCCCCCCCCGGGCAAAATATATAATAGATCCATCATAAACTGCTTTGGAATCTCTACGCAGCTTAACGCAGAGAAACAGACAGATCAGGTGAGATGCCATGTTTTTTTAAAAATCATGCCTCTGGTTACCCAAAGTAAAGTATCGCCGGTTCAAACACAAATACACAAAATATTTGCTTTGAGGATGTTCAATCCTTGTCTGTTCTGGCCTCTGTCAGGTCTCAAGGGCAGTACCTCGCCTCCGGAATCAAAAGTTATAATCAGTTACAACCATTCTCAAAACGTAATTAAAAAAACAGCAAAATTTATGTCCAGTTTATGTCTCTAGTAAACATCCATGTTTATCTTATCATAAGGACATGGGCCAACACACGATGCACTATCATCATACGAGCATGGTATGAACACCCAAGGGCACTTAGATTGCTGCTCAGCCAAAGCATCTGTCATGCTTTTGCCTAAGTATTGCCGCTTGCCAAATGCACAACACTTGCAGCAATTTAGCCTCATCCATCTTGTGACCTCAAGCCAGTTGTCAGCTATATGTTCCTGCGGATTGTGTCTGACAACTTCTACTTTGTGCTGTAGCTGATCCAACGTATCCCTAGACAGGCCTTCAAAGAGATCCATCCCCTCTATCCAGTAGTGCGGGAACCTCCCGTTTGCCAAATGCTGGCGAAGTCTGTCTAAGAGACGGTTGAATACTCCTATCAAACCATGAGCTGTCGCCCATGTGCGTGGCTCTGTATTCTCCATTTCTTCATAGAGGATGCACTTCAGAGCAAAGCTTGCCAGCTTTTGTCCCTCAGCCAGTCCTCGTTTGAAATACTGCTTGTTGACTGCTTTAAGGGCAAGGAAAGCGACCCGGGCTTCGTGTGGGATGTTTCGTGGGTCAGATAGCAAAAGTTCTGCTTGAGAAAATGAATATCGCCATTCAAGACCAGGACTTTGGCTATACGTTGTGTTCTCAGGCTGGTCTAAAGAAAAGAGAAGGAGTGTCTGTTAAGCAAACTGAAGGCAACGAAACATACAGATCTACCTATATCTATATTTTCATAATTGAGAGAAATCGTCACGATCAAGAAGGTCAAAAGCGAACTTAAATTGCTCATTGTAGACTGTTTACAGAAGCGGATTCAGAGGGGATTCAGAGAAAATAAAAAATGATCCCACGGGAACGGGAGCACCCTGGGTGCCAGAGATTATAAAATAAATGGAGAAATAGGTAAACGTAGATGAAAAATGTCCTCTCTCTTCTATTTCTTCCCTTCTTTCCAATTTCATTCTTTTTCAATTTTCTAATTGATGTTTTCATTCTCTTGTATCCAGGGTTTTCATTCTCTTAAATTTTTATGACTGTACAAGTGTGCATATCATTCTTTTGGTTTGAAATTCACAGTATTTCTCTGACAACTATCCGCAACTATCCCAAATCTCCCTTTCTTGGCTCTTGCGAAAAACTAACCTTTGCAAGAAGGCACCAGCGCTGAAGCATTGTGAGAAATTACCTATTCTTTATGCCATGGGCTTAATCTTTAAAATTAGTTATGCGAATGGTTATTATCCTTTTCTTTCAAGTGAATGGTTTTGAAAGGTATACCATGATTCTGCAGCGAACATTTTTGATATCATTATTTTTCAAAAGAGCAAACGTTGAATATTTTGTTGGTTATTAAACGTTTGCTCCGTATTGCAGGTATTATCTTATTTTCTCTCCTTTCGGGGTTTCAGGTTAATTCGTTGTTTCTCTTGCAGGATTTACAGTTTTCTCCCTGGTTACAGGTTAATTTGGTTGTTATTCTTTTACAGGAGTTAACAGTTCTCTTTCCACCAGGGCCGTAGGAAGCATCTTGAACTTGGAGGGGCACGACACTTCAAGGGCACTTTTTTCAGTAAGCTAAAGGGGCATTTCCTGGAGCAAAAAGGGCACTTCTTTGTTTATTTCAAAATCTTGGGGGGGGCACGTGCCCCCAGTGCCCCCCCCGGTTCCTACGTCTCTGCTTTCCACAGATTACAGTGTCTAGCGTTGCGTTTGTGGGTTTATTACAATGAGTCTGTTTTTTAAGGCTATTTTTCAATTCTGTACCGCCAATCATTTGTTTAAATGGTCTAGTATAACCATTCATTATTTGCAAAATTAAAGATTGTTGAAGCCTATGTTGCGCGGAAGAACAAGGTACCTTGATGCAAAGTTATAACACTTCCAGTTGATTGCTTTGGTACCACGTGACAACCGATTCTCCTTATTCGCTCAACAATGTCCGTAGCTGGCCAGTACCTTCTTCTCTCTTCGTTGAACCATCCTCCTGGAGAGAGTAAATAATGATAAATGGTTAGCCAAAATGTTTCAGCTTGAAAAATCACAATACCATACGTCTGATAAAAAACCGAATTGAATGAGCTGAACTGTAGCCGGTAGCAGAAAGACAAAACTATTATACGCCTATTAATTTTCTAATAAACTCTATAAAAATGGGCCAGCACTGAAAGTTTCTTAAAGTTATCAGATTTTGAGTAATGAATGTTTCTTAGTCCTCAGATTTTCGCTGTTTTTTGTTCTTGGGGATCTCCATTTCAATTTCAATTTCAAATTTTTAAGGAGGGTAGCCCTTCAGCAATACTGATTTTCAAGGGGCCCTCTCTTATCTCCAGTGCCTTCATGATCATATCTTGGCCAGCTTTATGGATATTTTCTCGTAGATGTATCTTTAATTTTATAACGATTTGACTTCTCGAATCTTGATTAATGAAGAAATTTGCAAACCGTCGATAGAGAAAAGAAACGTAAACCGCCATCTTTACGGTCAAAGAACCGCGAAACCGTCCAAAAAAGGCTATAAATCGCAAACCGTCAGCCCCTACGACCCCCACAGAAAAATATTGTGGATGCGTACTTGCTCTTGTTGGCCATTGTGGCGAATGCAGGCCAAATGTAAGATCGCAATAGAAAATGGTGTCGTCTCGTGGTAGCTTACAACAGCTGCAAATCTTATCGAAACTGCAATCACAGGTGCAGCATCCTAGGTTGACGACACTACCAAGGGGTTTCTTGATCACCTTAACAGTGAGAGCAGGACCGTTGCGCTCTATGTCAAGCTTGACTTGGTTTGCACCACCAAATATCCGTTCTGTTGTCCTCGTGATACCTTCACTTGCTAGGAATGTCTGACGCATCATTGTGTGAATCTTTTCGCTTGACAAATAGCTGTAACCAACACTCTCTGTTTGTCGTCTCAAACACAGCTTTTCCCATTGCTCCAGATAATCATTCTTTAACCTGCAACCATTTGGAGTTTTTAAGCTTGTGAGCATTTGATTTGATTAAAAGTAAATGAACACGGAGATATAGCGATCAAGTCTGAGAACAGAACAACAGGAGGACACGTGCCACTACTGCTCCTATTGTTTCATTTATCGAGAACTTCTACTACCGGGTGCGCCAAAAAAAACTATCCACGTTTGAAAAATCGTAGTACCTAGAGTACTGGATGGATTTAAATGAATCAAAGTTTGGTTGATAGCAGAAAGACTGAAGTATTTTTGTGATTTTTCTCATATTTTTATGAGTACAGATAATACAGCTAAATTCGAATTTAAGAAAATTCTGTGTTTGCAAAATGCGTGAAAAAGGGCCTAAAACACTTGATCAAATCTTATAGAAATTTCTCACACCGAACAATGCAAAATTGCAGTTTTTCACGGGTATCGGATGTCGTCTGCATTTGTATTGCCATGGGATTGAAAATCTTTAGTATTTCTTCAAGAATTCATTTCCTATAACGCGGGAGAGAGATTAAATGCTCTTGCATCTTGTTCTATGCGGGAGATTTCGTACGATTTGATCGAGTGTTTTAGGCCTGTTTTCAGCCATTCGCAACAAACGAATTTTCGTAAAGTTGAATTTATCTATGTTTTCTCTGCTGATAAAAACACGAGAAAAATCACAAAAATACTTCAGTCTTTCAGCTATCAGCCAAAATTCAATTCATTCAAATCCATCTAGTACTCTAGGTACTACGATTTTTCAAACGTGGATAGTTTTTTTTGGCGCACCCGGTACAATAGGGGCTATATTTAGATTGCCCTAGTCCCCCTAGCTAAGCTGCTTTTAACACTGATGATTTACTTTAAAACATTTGCCATGCGACGAGACATAGCCTTAGACCATGGGCGTTAAGAAACGCGGTAGTTATTCCTACACAAATTTGTTCCTCCCTGTGTCCCTATGCCCGTGAAGGTTGTTGTTGTTGTGCCTGGTTTTCATTGTTTCCCTGTGTTCTGATTTGAGTGACTGCGCAACAACAACAACCTTCACTGGCATAAGGACACAGGGAGAAAAAAAAATTTGTAGGAATAACTACCGCGTTTCTTAACGCCCATGCTTAGACCAAGAAAAAATAAGAGTATAAGAGTTCTCTTATTTTATTTTGCTTAGACTTATGGCAAGAGCCTCAAGAGCCTAATGCTGCGCTTTCCAACTACAACAACAACCACGAACCACCGCTCAACAAGGATTCATGCACAAACCGTTCAAAAACCAGGACAACCAATTTTGTGCCTCAGGAAAGCATTGCTACGAATGTGAAGCAAAACTTCTTCCAAGTACCAGTTGGGGCGGAAACAATAACTTCTTAAGACCTTGAGACAAAACATCTCTCTGAAAATCTTTCAACTTTAAATTAGATTTGTCTCGGATAGCATTGATGATACCCCCTCCTCCTCCATTTTATTTGAGCATCAAAGCAAAAATGCATGCGAGTGCCAAATATTTTTCTTCAAGATGGTTCTGAAGCTGTTTTACAAAATAGTCTAGAATAACCTTAAGCTTGTTTTCTTGTTCACGGCTTTTACCCAAACACGTCATCGAGAACTATCGCTGCTCCAAAACGTTGGGGCTGTTTGTCCGGGTTTTTGAACAGTAAGGGTATGAGTCGTAGTTGAGCAAATAAGGGACGGGTCATTAATACTTGCCGGGGAGGGGGTGGAAGACATCTGGGAGGGGGACCAAAATTTTACCTACTCAAAGAGAGGGGGGACGAAAAATAAAGCACATCTCAAGGAGTGGGTATGAAAATAATTTGAGGTAAATCCTGATAATTTCTAAAAACTAGTTCTTCAGGAATTAAAACATAGTTGTTCAGTTTCTATATACTTAAGTTTATATATGTATTGGGAGGGGGGTTGAAAATATTTTTTGCAATGTTGGAGGGGGGATGAAAATTTTCGCGTAAATAAGAGAGGGGGGACGAAACTTCCATCAAATATTTGCAAATGTCTTCCACCCCCTCCCCGGCAAGTATTAATGACCCGTCCCTAAGTAAATTCAATTCAATAAAGTCTCTGGAGCAAAAACAACAATCATGAGTGTTTATGAAATAAAAAAGGCGTTTGTCAGAGAAGGCTGTAGATAGGCGTTTATAATAGTGCCATTCTTGTGTCAAAAGAGGAAGCGTTGAACAGAGCGGGAGTTTATTGTAGACCATACGTTTATTGGAGTAAGTATGGTATTTTGACAGGGGCGTCGTCGCCAGCCCTGTAAAAGTGGGATGGACGAAGTAAAGAATTAACTTCTGTAAGGTATACCCAACCAATTTTTATACCATTTTTGCTTATGAATAAATACCACTCTGAGGAACTGGGATGGATATCTCCACACCCCAGTCCATCCCCTGGCGATGGCAGTGTATTTCGAGTCGAACTTTTAAAGCGATATCAAACCTCAGCCAGACAAATCCTGCATTTATTTCATCCCGTTCAATTGCTGCAAAGACGGGCGTCTCATTTCCAGCGTATTCGACCCCATCTTCACCCACCATAACAGCATGGGGAACGACCATTAAATCAAAATCAGAAGCCAGAACAGAAGTGGAGGGAAGCAGTTTCCCCGATCCTTCACTCAAACTTCCTGTTGGCAGTATACTCAGAAAGTATTCAGGCAGCAGTATCGCAAATGAATTGAGGATGCTTTTGATGTAATCATTGTTTTTAACTTCTCGAATTAACTCGTCTCTCTCAAGAGGGGGGTCTTCTTCATACCTGGGGGAAAGAAAACAACGATTACCCAAGAAACATTACACGTCTTTTTCATAAGAAACTCTTTATAAGAAACTCAACTCTCAGATCGCTAAAAAATTGAGAAACTCCAGTACTGGGAAAAAATTATTGTACCGGTGTAGGTACTATTTATTTTAGTTAAGGAAATCCTTGGCATATCTCGGAAAATACTTGTGAGTAATGTCTAAACGTTGAAAAGGCTTCAAATGAAAATTTCGTTTTGAAATGTTCAGGAGGGCACACAGGAAGTAAATATGAAGATTGTTATGGAATTTGCAAGAAACTCGTAAGAAACTCTGAGTACTCAAAATCTGATAATGTTAAAAAACCTTCAGTTTCAGTACTGGCTCAAATTCTTTGTTTCTTATTAAAAAAAATGCATGAATTGGCAGTAAAACTTCAAGAAATTCGTCTTCTTTAGTATCCAAAGTTATTATCCAAAGTCAACATCTGATCAGACAGAATAAAGAATAACAAATTCCAAATAGCCTACTAGTGAGAGAATTTCACTTTCGATTTTGCCACCGTAGGGGGGGGGGGGGACTGTGGACCAGCAATTCTGCTACAACACCTGAAATTTTATGCTGACCAGCTATATCCCAAAAGCTTGGCTTTTTCTGGAGTTCCCTTCATAAACCTCGGCAAAAACCGGGTTGGTTTTTGTTTTGTTTCCAGGACAAAGATGGGGGTCAAGAATTTTTTTACAGTACTTGATCGCCCTTGCCAGGAGGTCATAACTTCTAAATCCAAAGATCGCTTTCAAAAATCGTTTTTAAATTGCATTGCTCGCAATTCAGGATTTCAACTGCAGCATACTCCTCAACAAAGAGGTTTCCGCTGTATGTACGTTAATGCTGACCTACCTCGAAATTGCTGTATTTGGATCCAAACTGGAGGCACAATCCAGACGAAAACAGCACCATTTATAAAAGACATGAACGATTCGTACCCCAAATATTGTGCAGCTTCTTGGCTTCAAACAGAAAAATATCAAACATGCAATCAGCAAGATAACAATGCCACCTGTCACAAAATAATATGTGGTTGAATGTGCAGTAGTCACATTTGGATCAAAAGGATTGTATGATGCTGTCCCAGTTGCAAACAGAGCTTGACATAACATGCATTTGCATTTTGCAGAGCAACTCGCAGAAACCCATAGTCTTCAACCTTGTTTTCCAAGTTTACACAGAGCTAACTCCAATACCCTCCAACTCCAATGGCCTTAATTTCNATACTTGTTTCAAAACGAGCAAGGTGCTTGACAATATGATTCTGGTCAGTTTTCTTGAAATATAGCTCTTACATTCAGGTGCTATTTAGTAGGAAAACTAAAGAATTTTCATAACCAATACCCAAAGAATTTTGGCGCGCCTTCGGCGCGCTTCCAGTTTCTGCTATATCTGTGGCACCCCCTCTGCAAGTTGCGCCTTTCAATTTCTGGCTAGGGTCACCCCTGCAGAGCAAATCGAAGAACTCTGGGTGGTTTTCAGTTTCTACAACAGAATATCACAGACTAATATTAAATCCAGTTTTGCTCATGTGTCAGCAAATTAGTTGCATGACAAACTCCCTTGCTTCAAAAAAAGAAGAATTAGCTGCATTCTAGGCCATTCTAGAGGTCATATTTACAAAATTTTCCAGGGGAGCATCCCTGGACCACTTAGATATATGCATTTCCCGCGCATGTGGCTGGCTTCCCCCATGGTTTCGCAGTGCATAACTGACTAATGGTGCACAGAAATGTTTGACAATTATGCTGTCCGGTGCACGGAAATCTTACACTCCATACTTGTCTCTCTGCCCACAAGAAAACTTGCCAAACCTATTGCCAAACCTATTGCCACACCCTTTTGCCACACCCTTTTAAGCTGCAAAACTGCGATTTACGTTGTTGTGTGCAGTGATGAAAATTCCTTAAATTAATGCCTGATTTGCAGAGCAACTCGCAGAAACCCATAGTCTTCAACCTTGTTTTCCAAGTTTACACAGAGCTAACTCCAATACCCTCCAACTCCAATGGCCTTAATTACTTTCGCTTTTGAGCCTTACGTCTATTTTCAAAAGCAGTGGGATGGGTCTGATTGGATAGAGAGAACAAATGATTAATGGAGAAATATCAACAACAACAATACGGCTGGGGGAAACAGGTTAGCTCGTTAGCCTGTGTTCCAGACCAAATAAGAAAGTGCTTCAAAGGAAAGGAAAGTGTTTACCTCTCATTTGTGGTCTGGAAAACAGGCCAGAACACAGGTAGGCTCGTGTGTCATGCAACACTTGCAACCATCTTGCAACACTAGCCTTGGGATATGGGCAACGCAATGACAAATAATGATTTCAACTTAATGGAGCAAAACTTAGACCATCACATTTCACATGTCATCAGTCTAGGCAACGCCACAAAAACAATAACGAGTCGAAATACACGGAAGGCCACGGAACCCCTCAAATTTTGCCAATTGGCGCCTCCGTAGGGGTAGAGCAGAGTATTAAATCGAACAAACGGAGTTAAAAGTGGAATATGGCAATTACCTAATTCCATAATAATGGCAGAATTTGCTCTCTATAGAAGATCAAACAATAGAACAATAAGTGGTGTGTGGCCTTCATTTGTTTTATTTTAGACTAGATCGCTATATCTAAGTTTATTTACTTTTGAGTAAGAAAGCAAACTGATAAGCGGGACACGAAAAAAAACGACGAATATGGTAAATTTATAAATTTACGATATCAATCGACAAGTCAGGTTAGTCTTGTTTCCAATCGTCCATAGCTGCGAAAAAGCTTCTATACAACAGTGCGTTGGAAATAGAAGAACACCCGGAAACCTGGTAAAAGAATTGGAAACAATTCCACAGGATGCCGCAGTCTGTGCATGGGTGGTTAGACACTGCATGTGTGCTCTTATGGAGGAGCGCCGCAACTAATATGCTTCTGCGGAGGAAAAAATTTATCTATATAGTTATGCGGAGGAGGTAGCGAAGCAACAGAACCTCCATAACAACAGAACTTTCAAAATGGCGGCTGATACAAGGATAGGAAACAGAATTACTCTTATCATGAACATGAAGGCAATGTAAGTACAAATGCGGTGTCTAACTACCCATAGTCTATGGCAAGTGAAACGAACGAGGATTCGAAAAACACTTTTTCACAGAAAACCTACTTTTTCACAAAAAAACTAGGTTTTTCATTGACGGTTTTTCTTTTAAAAGGTAGGTTTTTCGCAAAAAATGGGAGTTTTTCAAGTGAAAAGCAAACTTCTGCGGAAAAAACCCAACGTCGTTTAATAACAACCTCGTCTTACATACAGTACATCAAACAAGCTTAAAGTAATAGAGCTTTTAGCTATTCTACAAAAGAGTCTGGATCGAGCGATATTTTTACACATTTTTATACGAAAGGTTCGACTGAGTGGCGTTAGAGCTTCTATCGCTTTTGTTCACATTTGAAAATCCTACAAAAGGTATATGATATAGTTCGATTCAGACTCTTTTTTAGAATAGCGAAAAGGTCTATTGTCAAAAGACAAATCCAGGGTTGTTATGATTTACGATAAAATGAAGAATTATACTGTTATGAATAGTATATTGTACTCTCTGAAAAACAGAATTTGCTTGTGCGTTGTGACGTCACCCTACATGCGCTGTGACGTCAAAATTAAACCCTACCCAGGCGCATCTATCGTTTGGGGTGCATCCTGACGTCATAATCTTGCCTCTAAATCGTGGCTAGCCTCTTTATCGTGCAACTGTAGAAAAAAGGCGCCGAAATTTGGCTACCAAATGATAACGCCTGCCAAAAGCGTGAAAAAGTAAAGAGACGTTGATATCTTGCTTGACTAGAAGGCAAGCTGTTTGATAACCCAGGATTTGTCCTTCAAAGTTTCAAGAAACGTAAAAACTTCGTCCTTTACTATTATTATCAGTTTTTTTATCACGCAACTACAAAAGTCGAAATACAAACTTGAGAGCGTCTTAGTTCTTCACATAACAACCGAGAAGTCAGATACTGGTGGGAACTTTGGATCTGTTGTGCGGAAAACAAGAAAATGCAATAATGCTTCAACACCATAAAAAGATGCTGCGAAGAACCCTGCAACGAGGGCGATTGTATTGGCTGTATGGTGCTGGCTTCTTGGGGCAAGATCAGCCAACAGACCACTGGCGATGACGAACAAAAATCCAGTCAAGGCAGCAAATGACATCAATGCTTCGGGTGATTTGAAAATAACATGAATCCTTTCCCATAAGCTGGAGAGATGAAGGATCAAATCTATCACGGCCACAGCAAAAGCTGTCCAGGCAACTACTCTGAAGAATGTGTACTTGATCGTCGTTTCATCTGTTGGCAGGCTTGCGGCGGCAATCACCGTCGCAATCACTTCCAAGATTTTCAATCGCCCTCCCCAACCTTTCTTGATGTACCAACTATCCCAGCGAATGCAGCTAGTGGATGACTGCTCTTCGTTTCCTTCTCGTTGATACTGCATTGCGGCTCACTCGCGCAAAGAAGCTCACTCTCGTTGAATCACCGCAACGTCGATTAACAACGCGAATTGTAAATTCCTGCGATTTCCAAGCGAACTGTTACGAACGAATAGCCGTTACAGCGCTAGTCTTCGCAACTAGAGAATAATTCCACGGTCTCTACCAAGCACCATCAAACTATAGTTACACTTATATACTTATTGTAGATTCAGTTAGCACTGAAATCCAAAGATTTTCATTGAAATCTCGTCACTAAAATCAAATTGAAGTTGCTTCATAAAAACAATTTGGATCTTGTGAAAAAGGCTGACTTCACGTAGTATTAGCAACCAGGCTGATCAATTTTTTATGAATAGCTCTCCGTTTTGAATCGAAGTTGTATAGGGAGATTATTTGTAAGTGAATACTGCAATATTTGCGGTCTCTGTTGTTTCATTTGCTTCAAACAAGTTCTCATGTCTACCAATTCAGATAATTCATT
>REGM01000055.1:1104591-1204448 GCA_004194415.1 Aurelia aurita | reverse complement strand
TTTGAAAATAACATGAATCCTTTCCCATAAGCTGGAGAGATGAAGGATCAAATCTATCACGGCCACAGCAAAAGCTGTCCAGGCAACTACTCTGAAGAATGTGTACTTGATCGTCGTTTCATCTGTTGGCAGGCTTGCGGCGGCAATCACCGTCGCAATCACTTCCAAGATTTTCAATCGCCCTCCCCAACCTTTCTTGATGTACCAACTATCCCAGCGAATGCAGCTAGTGGATGACTGCTCTTCGTTTCCTTCTCGTTGATACTGCATTGCGGCTCACTCGCGCAAAGAAGCTCACTCTCGTTGAATCACCGCAACGTCGATTAACAACGCGAATTGTAAATTCCTGCGATTTCCAAGCGAACTGTTACGAAAAATAGCCGTTACAGCGCTAGTCTTCGCAACTAGAGAATAATTCCACGGTCTCTACCAAGCACCATCAAACTATAGTTCCACTTATATACTTATTGTAGATTCAGTTAGCACTGAAATCCAAAGATTTTCATTGAAATCTCGTCACTAAAATCAAATTGAAGTTGCTTCATAAAAACAATTTGGATCTTGTGAAAAAGGCCGACTTCACGTAGTATTAGCAACCAGGCTGATCAATTTTTTATGAATAGCTCTCCGTTTTGAATCGAAGTTGTATAGGGAGATTATTTGTAAGTGAATACTGCAATATTTGCGGTCTCTGTTGTTTCATTTGCTTCAAACAAGTTCTCATGTCTACCAATTCAGATAATTCATTTTTCATAACACAACCGAACACAACCAACTATTCGGGCAGTTGTGTCCCGCCACATGTTGTTAATTCATTAACCTCCTTTCCGTGCAGCCTGAACACAGTCTGGGTTCTCGAGTAAATACAGGCCAATGGTAAAAGTCAAGCGCTATGTCTAATCATGGGTGGTTAGACACTACATGTGTGGTTTTATGGAGGAGCGCCGCAACTAATATGCTTCTGCGGAGGAAATTTTTATCTATTATGCGGAGGAGATAGCGAAAGAAAGAAAGGAAAGAAAACGAATGGGAAGGCAACCCCCTATGTCTTCCTATTGCAATTTTTCTCATTTTTCTTTTTCTTTCCTTCCTTCTCTCTTTCGCTACCTCCTTAACAACAGAACCTCCTTAACAACAGAACTTTCAAAATGGCGGCTGACACAAGGATAGGAAACAGAATCACTCTTATCATGAAGGCAATGTAAGTACAACTGCGGTGTTTAACTACCCATGGTCTAATTAGAGCGTGAAGCATTATGCAGGACTCTAGCACTACAGTAAAACCCTGCATAAATAAGAATCTAACTTTTTCGAACAAAGTTGTTTTGGTTCTTATGCAAAGGATAACATTCATGAAATCAGGCTGCAGGTTCTTAAATTTGTTCAAAAATGTAACTTTTACAATAATGTTTCTTTGTTTGCAGTCTTTAAAATGTCTCTGTTTAAAATCAAAATACTGTTATAGTGAGAGGATAGAAAATTAGCAATGTGGTGGAATCAGACTTCTCTAGGCCTCTTAGTTGACCGATGATGCAATATTACAATTCTTTATTTTACACAATAATCAAATTAATGTTTTGGATTGTCTCAGCTGAAACTGCATCAGTGCATTTGTTCTTCAAAATAAAAATCTATAAAAATCAGGGTGAAAAGGTTCTTATCGAATTAAAATAAGATGACAACAACAACAACAACAACAATGGCCTGCTTTGTTTACGTAATAGACGATTGCGGAAAAGATGGCGTCGAGAGGCATTTGACCAAGATGCATTGCGTTCTATAATGGAATCAACAGTGATTCTNGCAATATTACAATTCTTTATTTTACACAATAATCAAATTAATGTGTTGGATTGTCTCAGCTGAAAACTGTATCAATGCATTTGTTCTTCAAAATAAAAATCTATAAAAATCAGGGTGAAAAGGTTCTTATCGAATTAAAATAAGATGACAACAACAACAACAACAATGGCCTGCTTTGTTTACGTAATAGACGATTGCGGAAAAGATGGCGTCGAGAGGCATTTGACCAATATGCATTGCGTTCTATAATGGAATCAACAGTGATTCTATAGAGATTCGATCATCAAACGCAATGCATCTTGGTCAAATGCCCCCCGACGCCATCTTTTCAGTAATCGTCTATTGTTTTGATTACAGGCCTATGCTTGAATTAGACTAATGACATGAGTCTAAGTTTTGCTATATTGAATTGAATTGTTATTTATTGTTATAGTTGAAGCGGAATGGGTATTGTGGGGGTATCGTTAGGGGGAATGGAGCGAAAACTAGGACTCATGTAATAAGTCTATCCTTGAATAATGATAGAACTAGTTTATTCTGGTTCCCTGCAGAGCTCGATATACCGGGATTCAACGGACCACTGACGATAACAAACCAACGAAAACCAATAATTTACAGCTATCTTGTTTTTTGATAATCATACATTTTACATCCAGTTGTGAAAAAATAAGACTACGTAAAAGAGAGCGCTAAAATAAAAGAAATAATTTCTCTACGAGCAACTGATAAGTTTGGAAATAAAAACAATTGGTGTAGAAAAAATCTTGAAAACAAATTTCAAAATTGTGCATGATAATGACTGCAATAGACGATTCCGGAAAAGATGGTGTCGGGGGGCATTTGAACAAGATGCATTGCGTTCTATAATGGAATCAACAGTGATTCTATAGAAATTCGATCATCAAACGCAATGCATCTTGGTCAAATGCCCCTCGACGCCATCTTTTCCGGAATCGTATATTGCGATCTATAGATGACTTATAATAGCCTACATTATTTATAACAGTTTTTCGATGGACAAAAATTAAAGAAAACACATTTTCTAAAATTATTTGATTATGCAATACGAATGTGCACTAGACAACGCGTATTTTATTATAAGAAATTAAGGCCCAGTACTGAAAGTTTCATAAAATAGAAGGTTCCTCGAATTTTCGTTGTTTTTTATCATCGAGGATCTTTGGTGGCTTCGTGAACACTTCATAGCCAATTTTATGAAACCATGCATCTGTCTAGACATCAATCAAGTAATACCATGGGTAGTTAGACACCGCAGTCGTACTTCATAGTTGTGATTCTGTTTCCTATCCTTGTGTCAGCCGCCATTTTGAAAGTTCTGTTGTTAAGGAGGTTCTGTTGGTAAGGAGGCTTCCTTTCTATTTTTCGCTACCTCCTCCGCAGAACTATAAAGATAAATTTCCCCCCGCAGGAGCNAATTTTATGAAACCATGCATCTGTCTAGACATCAATCAAGTAATACCATGGGTAGTTAGACACCGCAGTCGTACTTCATAGTTGTGATTCTGTTTCCTATCCTTGTGTCAGCCGCCATTTTGAAAGTTCTGTTGTTAAGGAGGTTCTGTTGGTAAGGAGGCTTCCTTTCTATTTTTCGCTACCTCCTCCGCAGAACTATAAAGATAAATTTCCCCCCGCAGGAGCATATTAGTTGCGGCGCTCCTCCATAAAAGCACATATGCAGTGTCTAACCACCCATGGTAATACCGAGTAATAAAGTGTAAAGTGGAAATTTGCTTCTGTGTTTCCGCTCTTTTGATTTGTGGATATCGCAAGAATTAGTCGCTTTGGAGCGTCATCGACGTATCAAAGAGGGGGAAACATAAGAATCAAGTAGTAAGTCTGGTTAAAATTACATTGAAAATCGAAATTACATTTACCCTGATGAGTGCAATATAGTCTTACGAAGGATGGTAAAATCAGAGAGACTGTGCCTAAAATTGTGTCTATTGTGGTTTTATGCAATGAGATTGAAATAAATTGCTCAGCGAATCAAGATTTGATGCCTATACTTTGAAAACCAGGCTTTACTCGAACTTCACAGAATTAATGTGCATTCTACGATACTAAAATAACAAAAACAGGCCTATTCATTTATCTTTACCCTCCTCTTCGAGTTTAAGTAGAGAGTCATCGTCTTTATCTCCATTATCTCCATTATCGCGCTGTTCCAACTGGATAGCACCATCTGATATCAAAGGTTCATTCTCACCTTCTTCTCGACTCGAACCGTAGTACACGTAGACGTAGAAATATGCCATTATGCTAAATATTATTGCAACGACTGCCAAGAAGGCGGAGAAAAAGAAGAATTCTTGAGCCTGAAATGAAAATATCGTACTGAGTCAACCTCGTTCACATGACCCAAAAGGAGGTTGTTGAATCCAGCATCAGTATTGACGTAGGAAACTGGCCCTCGGAACCAGGTTGGTACTGAGTTAGTCAACAAAAAGTTTACAGTAAAAGCTCTGCTAAGCCCCCCGGGGGCCTTTCTCCAGAGGGGGCTTAAAAGAGAGGTGGTTTATTAGAAAGGGGGGCTTATTCAAAATATAAACTTTCAAGGCTCTAAATGATATTTTTACGACTTTCACTTCCATCTTTTCCAGAATAAACATACGATTTTGCAAGTCAGATACATACATACAATGCAGTAAAAAACACACCATATGAAAATAGAAATTGATATTGTTTTAGTGAAATGAATGTAAAATATTTGGGACCCACACGTATATTTGATACAATTGGGGGGGCTTAATAGAGAGGGGGACTTATTTCAAATATTTCTCCGAAAGGAGGGGCTTATCAGAGAGTGGGAATTAAAATACCGGGTGTCCCAAAAAAAGTATACAGATTTGGTCGACCCTAGCGATGAGAATTTCCTTGTTTATACCTTGATGATACCTTGTTTGTTGACATTGATGCTTTGAGAGTTGAAATATTAATCTTCAAAGGACAAATTTGCCTCCATCTCCAAACCAGAGCTTTGGCGTTTTGGCCTAAGAAAATTCTTGAAGCACAGTGAATAAGTCAAAAATAGACTTGAGGAACTGTGGAACAAGAGGAGACAAATTAGGAAACTGCACAACAGATGCGTTTTACAAAATATGATTTACGTGTCACTTATCATCAAGGGAGCACCAAAGTAAACTTCACTCATTTTAATATCAACAATTTATTCCACGAAGTTTACTTTGGAGCTCCCTTGATACTAAATGTCACGTAAATCATATTTTGTACAACGCAGCTGTTGTGCAGGCTTTAATTTTTCTCCTCTTATTTCATATTTTCTCAAGTCTATTGTTGACTTATTCACTGTTCTTCAAGAATTTGCTTAGGCCAAAACGTCAAAGCTTTGGTTTGGAGGTGGAGGCAAATTTGTCATTTGAAGATTAATAGTTCAATTCTCAAAGCCCCAATATTAACAAACAAGGTACCTATGTTCAGGTTGACCATCGAGGTATGTTTTAAAAATGTTTTCGGATTGATTCACGCTAGATTCTCATCGCTTGGGTCGACCAAATCTGTATATTTTTTTGGGACACCCGGTAGATGTTATAATGAAGGACAATGCAATATCTTACCATATCTTCAGTAAGTTTGGCTCCAGCTAATATAACCACTATAAGATTTCCAAATGAAACTGTCAACAACCAAGCTGCCATAATGCACGACTTCATACTTGGTGGGGCCTAAGAAAAGACAAATAATAGCATTTCTACTATTGTTATACCAGCACTGGAAAGTTAGATAGATTCACGGAAGAATTGATCCTTACAAGATATACGTACAGGGTGAAAGTGTAACTGCATCTTTTCTTGTCATTTTTACTTGCAACTAATATAATAGTTAAATTGATCAACAAACTTCTAAGAATTGAAAGTTTAATGGTTGAGCTGCCTCAAATACAACTTTCAAATTACGCATAGATTTGTAGTAGCAATATTCAATAGTCATCTGTCTTAGGCTGCCTCAGAAATTTTGCGTGTTTTAGTGAATTACTCCACTAATGCTCAACCGATTTGAACATGCGAGATCGCACATTCCAAGTTAAGATCTCATCTACAAAATAGAAAAATTCTGAATTGAGGCTCCTCCGCAGGAACTGTTCAAACGGTTATACGTTTTTTAGGACACCCAGTAGTATTTTTAATACACTCATTTTTTATAAGAAATAGCTTATAAGAAACGGTACGCTCAATTTTCTTTAAAACCTAAGAAACTACCCTACCTGACTTAAAAAATCTAAGAAACTTTTGTAATTTGTAACTTTAATTTTCCCGGGTCAATCGAAAATGTTTTGACACTGTACAATAACAATGGATGTTTTGGCATTGTTTTGAGTGCGAATTATGTTATAACATGTTTTGATCTTACTAATTAATTTGGAAGCCCTTCTAACAAAAATATATTAGCTCTACACTTAGGGCATTAACAATATAAGAAACACATAAGAAACTTTTTGTAGCAAAATGGCCCTAAAGTTCAAGAAACAGCCTACCAACCCCCGACCTTAGTTTCTTATAAAAAAATGAATGTACTGTTTTTAGGTACCCATTTTAAATGTCAATCTAACTAAGCGCCTCCCTTGATGCATTTCGGCAAATATCTGTCAATCAAGTATATAATCTTCGCCCGTTTTTCTGAAGGAAAAAATCAAATTTTTGGCATAATTTTGATCTTCAGACGTTGTGATGCTGATTTTTGGAATGTTGATAGTCGGACCTTTGCATAATAGCACCTTTCGCATGCACAACAGATGAGCTAGCTCCTTTGGTTTCAGGGCATCTTTTGATGTCTACTTTGTTTACCATTTGTAGGTTGATTAATGAGTCGTAGAAATCACTTTTCTTACGATCGCTAATCGCTTTGTATTCAATAAGAACCAACAGATAATCTGGTCACAAAATCTCCCTTTGCTGAAGTCACAGACCTTTTAAAGCAATGCAATATTTTACATACCTGGGAATAGGCAAATTCCAATCCAGTAATTGAGAAGAGCACTTCACCAGATGTGATAAGAATGTATTGTGGGGTCTGCCATAAGATACTGATTGGGCGTGGTGATACATCAGCGAAGTTCAAAATTACAAGCTAAATTGACAAAATAGAACAAAGATTTTAGAGGCCCTTTACATGAGACATTTCAGCCCGTGCTGAGTTCAACAGGTGCTGAGTTTCAGCTCGGTTGACGGTGTAAGCCTTCATCGCGTTTACATGAAGGAGGGCGAGTTGAAACTCAACACGGGCTGAACTCAACTCGCCTACTCAGCCCGTGCTGAAATTTCAGCACACGGGTTGAGATTAGTGAAAATATCCATGTAAACGCAAATGATTTCAGCGAATTAATTTCCGCAATCAATCAACTTTTTGAATGGGGCACGCATTCCTGCTTCTATTGTTTGCGACCGCATTCATATCATGTGACCTTATCTCAGCCCGTGTTGAGATATCATGTAAACGCAAAGCAAAATAAGCAATGCTGTTAAAACTCAGCCAGTGTTGAACTCAGCACGGGCTGAAATTTCTCATGTAAAGGGCCTCTTAGACATTTTTAAAACAGTAATATATAATATATTTTTTATTCTAATAATTCTGTTTTTTTGCACGGCCCATTGAAAACCGGTCCTCTCCACTGACGAGGTCACCGTGCTGAAAGTATTTCAAAATGAAACGAAATAAAACTTTGTTCGCACCAATAGCATCATTCCATTCAGGAAGCTAAAGGCTCCAGGGGTCCCTGGCTTCAGGAAAGATAAATTTCATGCTGTGATTGGCCTATTCAAGTATCCCGCCAAAATGGCGCCGAACAATTTCAGCTCTATGGTGAAAAAATGTTGCCTAAAAATTACACAGCTTTCAACAGCTGTCTACTTCTCACAGGATTAAAAAACGATATTAGAAGTTCTTTGCAAGAGCGACAGCAGCGAATCATATCAAACTTACACCGTTTTTCTTCAAATTTGATTGTATGACGACTGTGTATATTCCACCATTTCCAAACGTCAAATCTTTCTGCAATAAAGATCAAAGAGAACAGATTAACGGTATGTTATCTAAACTTATTACGTTGAGTCTTAGTAATCGCTACCATCCACCCACCCTACTCATTCATACTAGTATGAGCGAGTAGGGTGGGTGGGTGGTAGCGATTACTAGGACTCAACGTAATAAGTCTATATGTTATCTTGCTACCTGAATAAAAATCACAAACAATTTGAAAATAGATCGAATATGTTTTCTCTTGGCTGTTAAGAGGCAAAGCACACATTGTATCCTGTACAGTTAGCATTTCTTTTCATAAATCATACTTCAACTTTAAAAGGGTATTGTGTATAAGGGGGCGAAGGAGTGTGGCCATAACCTTGTGACGGGAGCGCTTCGCTTGGCTTTGTAAGATTGCAAACTAGATTGATTACCTTTGCATCCCTGCAGTAAACCTTGCTCAACAAGATCTCATACTGAAACAGCGAAAAGACGGCCCTAAGCAGCTTAGGCCCAGTCTCAGCTATCCCCTCGCAGAAACGAAATGCAGCAAAAATCCCATTCAGCACATAGTTAATGACGAAAATTTAGCATACGTAAGTAGCAAAAACTTCACGATGTCGATTGAAGCTTGAATTTACAATAGAATTCGTCGAATCTTGCAAGCTAATTGCCGCCAGAAGTTCTTGTGGCGAGGGCCTAAATCAGAGTAATATTGTCCGTCTCTGTTGACCGAATCAATATCATTCAAATTAAAGGGCACAGGGAAACAAGATACTGAGGGGACTGAGGGAATAAGTCTAGGGGTAAACCATGTATTTCAACTGAAACAACAATATGATTGTAATTCATATTTACCATTGCTAAAGCTTGTTGCGATCCCTGTGCTGTTACTTTCGTCTTGTAGCTAAAGAAAATTGAAAAGAAAATGTTAACTTACGAAACGCTGTTTAAGGTAATAATAATACGCGATGGCTACATTAATTGGAAAAATGAGGTCCTGCCGGGGAAAGAGCAACCAACCTTCAAATACCAAAAATTATCGCAACAATTCTACTGCGCCACTAAGGCGAGAACAAAGAAACCGCTGTTTTTGAAGCAACCACTTATTTTGACTTTCTTGTGCAATAAAATTAGCAACCAATTTTCAGATTGACTCAGACAAGGTCTCAAATTATAAGTTGAAGCATATCCTATTCAACTGTATAAAAAGACCATACAATTGAAGCCACAGCTCCTCCAAAGCAGTCCCACAAACGGGGCACCCTGTATAACAATACTTCTGGCAAAAAATTACCGTAAAAGCTTCACTGAGCTCCCCTATTAAAGGGGATGTAGCTAATTTCAATGGTTCTAGAGAAAAGCTTACAGGCAAGCGGGCTTAGCAAAATGGTCAAATATAAAGGCTATAAATGAAATGATTCTAACACGCACATACTTTCATATTTTCAAGAATCAATAAACAATTTTGCTAGTAAAATACATTTATGTCATCACACTATTGATTCAGATTCGATTAATCTTTTTCATGAAATTAAGTACCCTATTTGAAGTACTTTTGTTGAAACAAATAAAAATATTGTTAGGAAATTGAGCTTCTGCCAATTCTATATGCTTGTGAACTCTTTGTTGCCCCCTCTCATTCAAGACCCCTCATTCAAGACCCTTGCGAATCGGTTGAGCGGCTCTTTGGGTGCGGCTCTGCAGGCGGGTGGTACATTTTCCCCTGATTCACCGGGTAGTTTTTGTCTCTTTCAATGTAATGGCGGCAGGGTTGTCATAATCTATTGATCCCTGGGGTATCGTCCATGTAGTGTTTCGTAGAGTAATTTGTAGGTAGCGTTATCAGTACTTTGTCTTGTAAATTCTTAATGGAATAGAAAACAAAAATACTAAAAAAAACCCTGATCAATAATTGTGGCGTTAGAAAGCGGACTACGTTGAGCGGGGCCTTAAACGAGGGAGGGGGTTAAAAAGAGTTCATAAGAGTATGAAATTGAGCACATCAAGTACTCTGTTAAAGCAAGTCAAATGTTGTTAGCAAGCAGTTGTATTTTAAACAAGAGACTAAAACAATGATTCAGGAAAGGGGGCTATACATAAAGGGGGCTTAAAAGAGAGGGGGCAAACAGAGAGGGGTCAAATAGGTATTCAACGATACGATTATAATGATGAAAAGAGAAACTCACTGTTTAGAATTGAACTTGTGATAATTGTAATCTGAAAATGGATTGAGATCATAAGAAGTCGTTTTGTTGACTTTGATGGTTATTTCATCTTTAACCGTACCCCCGGCATGAACGAACCGCACCAATGCACGACCTTTAGACAATGGCGTCACTTGGTCTTGGATCTACAAAATCAAAGGGGGAGACAATCAGTTAAGATGTAATATACATTAAAATCCAAAGTTTCGGACGGTAAAAGTTTCGGAAAAAATTTTGGTCGAAATTTTCTTTTTTGAATTACCTTTAAAAGCGTGCGAAATTTTTTTGGCTAGATTCTTTGCTCACGATAAATCATTTTAAAGCAATTCAGTGGGGATCTTTGCTTTAAATTATGTCAATTCTTTGCAAATATAAACCATTTCATCCAAAAGATTTGATCTGGCTGCTGCAAAAGGAAATATTTTCCGATCTTTCAAACAGTGTCCGACACGTTTGTGTTCGAAATTTTTTGCCCTAAACTTTCAGTAGGTACAGCAAAGTAGCTAGTTGCCTGCAAAAATACAGAATATATTATGCCTGTCACGTGTTAAACAGAACGATATCAAGGCAAGTGGGTAACACAGCTATTACACCCAGATAGCTCAAATGGCAGAGGTTGGACGTGCAGAGTTCCTTGTCATAGGTTCGAACTCCACTCTGAGCATTTTAAATGCTCATATCTTTCTCTTCAACATCAAATCAGAAATACAGTCAACTCCCTCAAATCGGACACCTCTACAAAGCAGCGGATATTACGTGTTTACCCCACTGGACAGATTTCAATTAAAAATTTTCTTGTAAGGAGGACAACTCATTAAAGCAGACGCAATCAGTTCGTCCAAAAGATGTCCGCTTTATCGAGAGTCGACTGTATTCGAATAAAATATACTGGAAGGCTTCTTCGGACACTGTACACATGAGCTTATTGCCAAATGATTATTACAATCTTGATATATACGTTCCACGAATAAATGATAATAATAAAAATCATCATAATTATTATGCAAACAATAACAATACTAACCTGCAAAGGTACAAGAGCACTGTGATTTAGGCCTACAATTAGTGTATATGTGTAATGTTCTCTAATTTTGACAGTATTCCCTTTTGACGTCAAACTGTTATCACAACCTTTCGTTGTCTCGAGATCCAAAGATGTCAGCTTAGTAGGTACAGCAAAGTAGTCAGTTGCCTGCAACACAAACAGGACTCACACGTATTTTGTTTATAGGAAACTCTTTACAAGAAACATAACTCGCAGATCGCTAAACATTAAGAAACTCCAGTACTGGGAAAAAATATTTAAGTAACTATTTATTTGATCCAAGGCAATCCTTAGCATATTGCTTACGTTATTTTCACTTGTTTCCTGTATCATATTACTTGGAAGGGACTTGAGTAATGTCTAAACATCGAAAGGCTTAAAAAACTTTGCTTTGAAATCTTCACGAGTGCACAGGAAGTAAACATGAAGATTGTTATAGAACTTGTGAATGACTCACGTACGAGCAGTAGTCCGTGAGTCAAAAATATTTCTCAAAAACATTTCTCTTGTAACCAAATGGACAGAAGAACTAAAAAGGGGGTAAAGTGGTGCACCTACCTTCTGATAACCAAGAACGACGTCACTCTTCATGAAATTTCCCTTGACTCGAATTGGACATGGAACAGCATTGATGATGCGATAATTGGCGAATCCAGTGGCGGGCATTTTAGCTACCGATGACCTATTCTAAGAGGCAAAAATAACAACATATCAGATTAAAACAGCAGCAAAAGAAGTATACAAAAGCGCACACGGATAACTCACGTGATTAAATTTAAACGTATTTTCCTGCTCTTTTTTGCTTACGTTCCTAATGGGCCTAGCCACGATTCCAAAGCTACAAGCAGTGCAGAAACTGTCGAGAATTGTCTTGCTTGCCTACGAGACACTTGGCATATGGCTCACTTGGTAGAAGATTTGAATGAAAAAGTTTCTACGATAGCTGGTGGTTTTTTGTCTCTCTTGCTCTCTTGCCATCTTGATCAGCGCTTCTACACAGCTTTGCTTTAACGGAACGGAATTTCCCAGCAACGAGGCTGACCTATTGTTTTGATGCGTTTTGACGTCACAATCTTGCCTCTAAATCGTGGCTAGCCTCCGTGTTTGACGTGCAACGGTATAAAATGGCGCCGAAATTTAAGCCAGTTTAGGCCAAACTTGTCAGATTTGTTCGAAGAATAGCGACAGGTAGGAATATGTGAACAGGTAAAAAGAAGTTGGAATCTTTATTCGAATTCAATCGAATCTTATTCGCCAATAGGTAAACTTGTTTTATAACCTTATTCATTGTTAGCCCGGATTTGTCCTTTACCAATTGAGTTTACAAGCAGGGGCAAACTTCTAAGAGGGTAATGGGCCAGTTTCCTACGTCAAAAAGGCTGCAATGCTGGATTCAGCAGCCTCCTTTTGGGTCATGGGAACGAGGTTGTTACTTCACGTCAAGTAAAAAGTGCCTCTTACCTCCATGTGGGATTGAAGTACGCCGGCTGCTATGAATGACAATGAAGCAAGAAACATCCCAACACTCATCCTCTGTAGGGGCCTAAACGGAAAGAATACACATCTAAATCCTTGGTCAAACGAGCAACCATCGCTAGCCAAACATTTGAGATTTACTTGCCAAGGAATGTTTTCCCGTTTACCTACGTCGCAAATATTGCTTGACGATTGACGAGCAAATTATGTTGGGCAACGCTTTTGAAAAAGATCAAACATTTTTACGCTCATCAAATAGCAAAAAATGTTTGGCAAAATGATTTGCAACTTGGCCAAACAGACAAACATTTTGTTTGGCAAGCAAATCTTAAATGTTTGGCAAACACTGTTTGCTCATTTGGCCATGGCTTAACAGCAAGTAGCTCCAAAAGACAGAGCGGAAACTGCGCACGCATACGCGAAAAGTGGTAACTTTGAACCCCACTAGCTCCCTGCAACATTTCTCGAAGTAAGACAACACTTGATATTTTCTTCATAAGGACCCAAACTCTTGATTTTATCGTCTCAAAAAGCTTATGTAGCCAAACACTTCCTTAAGTCGGATTGCGCGATGACGTCATTTTATGCAGTTTCTGCTCTGTCGCTCCAAAATGGATGCCATCATACCCAAGGGATGTACTTAAAAGACTTCATGCAGACTGAATAGGCTGTGCAGGTTTTTGGGTCATACTGAAAAGCTCAACGACATCCTCAGATGTTAAGAGTCAGAGAGGGAGGAGCCAGAATTTCAATTACACATACATACATACATACATACATACATTTGCTATTTTTTAAAGCAGGTTGTCTAAAAACGCAGCTATAAAGCTGATGTGGACCTGCTGTCTACTAAAATGAAAACCTAATTTATAAACAGTCAAAGATTAATAATAAATAAAATCCCTCTGCTTCTTTTGTATCAAGCAGGCCTCTTTGTTAAATGAAATTGAATTTAAAAGTTCCTTGTTATTTTTTAGCTTGAACTTGAATAAGTCTGTCCCTTCGATACTTTTTAAGTTGTTGGGTAACCTGTTCCATAATAATGGACCTCTCCATCTTACTGACGTCCTGCCAATTTCTCTGGTGCATCTTGGTAACTCAAATGACAAGTTGTCTCTTGAGCGGGTCAATTTTCGACTAAAGTGACTTTGTAGTGCTTCTGGTGCTATTTTTTGGTAGACTTTATGCATCATACTTAATATCTTTCTTTTATATATATAATCAAGTCTGTCCCATTTTGCTAAGCATAGAATCTCGTCATCTGGAATGTCTCTGGGNTTTTATTGTAATGAGAGTTCATCCTCTGTCCTGTGCCTTGTGATGGGTGGTGGGGGAATCGTCTTGTGGGGGCTGGTCGGGTTCGTGGCATATGCCCTTTAAATTCACATTTTAGGTTGCATTTTTCAAACATGGCTGTAACTTTGATTTTTAGCATCAATCTCAAAATTTATCAAATCATGAAGACTTTGGAGTGGCTTGGTGGGTTCTTGTTCTTGGGACCTGTTTCGGGCATAGAACCATTCCTCAGCGTTAGCTGTGGATTTGGTTTTTTGTCTGGAGCGGGTTCTGTGTGCTTGGATTCACTGTCGTCATTCTAGGGTCTCTTGCACAAAACGCATCTTTTGAAATCATACTGATTGCTGAAAATATAGGTTTTTACATAGGGGGTGCTCTCTCCTCGATTAGTCTATCTACTGAGAGAGCTCCTCCTTTAAGAAATTCCCCTCATACAGGTTTCATATATTTTCCCCCTAAAATTGTAGATGTTGTGGTAGTACTGTTGTTTTATATTTTGTAGTATTGTACCTAGTTTATGTATTTTTAATATTGAAACTTGTATGTTGTGGATTTTAAAATGAAACTGAACTGAACTGAATTTTTAAAACAAATATAAACGAAGGAGAAAAGTATGACAATACGAACCTAGTCAATAATTTGCACTTTTTGCAGACTGGATAAACAATAGTTTCAAAGAATGGAATCAATATCATGACAAATACAGGATTCAAGGCCTGAAAAATAAACATGTAGAATTAAAAGTAGGAAGATTGTCGCTTCTTCTCGAAAAGCAGCATACTAAAATAAAATAAAATAAAGGTATTTCAATTTCGTAATATGTGCCATGTGGAGTATATATATATAGTCAATATTGAATATTCCATACGAAAATCCAGGAACAAAACAATACCGGAAGTAGGGAGTAGGGAAAACACAAATATTTTAGGGGATGAGAAGCTGGAAAATCTGAGAAATTGCACGAAAAAAGTCCACAAAATGGAACAGAACGCTCCAAAAAGTGTTCATACGAGAGCTGCTGTTCCATTCCGTTCCATTTTATGGCTCGCTTTTCAGAACCATCTACTTTTTGGAATGGAACGAATCAGTCCTCGTCGTTCTCGTGTGAACACCTGCGAGAATCCTATTGTTTTGTTCCGTACTCGTGTGAACGGGACCTTAAATGTCATGCTCGACGTAGCAGTGGAACATCCGCGTCAAATCAAGGAGTAAAGTCCAGTTTGGACTTTCCGTATCAATCCAGATGGACGGAAGTGAATTTTATTGGAACTTAAAAGATGAAAACTAAAATGTGTATGAAATGAAGCCATTACAAACCTGCATTTGGTCAGGCTTCAAAGTTCCTAGTTTACCCTACGAACAAAGAAAATTACATTCATAATTTCATAACAACAAACCATTTAAATCTACATTTTGTTCTGAATGGTATTCAAAACACAATACAAATGCATACACGTATTTTTTTACAAGAAACTCAACTCTCAGATCATTAGAAAATTAAGAAACTTCAGTACTGGGGCATAATTAGACAAGAAACCTTCTATTTTAGTCGGGGAAAGCCATAGCATATTTCAACTGTATTTTGACTTGTTTCTTGTATTGTATTGCTCGGAACTCGGGAAGTTCTAGATGATGTGATGATCTAACTGATGTCTAATGCTAGACAGTGGCATGGTTTCATAATACTTCGTTGTGAAATGTTCACAGGGGCACAGGAAGTAAACATCAAGACTGTTATAAAACTCCTAAGAAACTGTTAAGAAACGTTGAGTACTCAAATAATTATACTTTTAAGAAACTTTCAGTAGTCGGTCAAATTCTCAGTTTCTAAAATAGAAAATACGTGAAAAGGATTGAAAGATGATTTGATTAAGCAAGGATACAAAAAAGAATGCAATTTGTAACGAAAGAAATCAAGAAACTCACAATATCACCATTCATTTCCATTGCTTGTAAAGTCCATCGGGAGCCCTATTAAGAGATTAAATTAAGATATCGTAAGGTTAAATCATTTCTATGAAAAACTATGACAGAACTGTGGAAAATTGTCAGCATGAACCGACAATCTAAGAGAACGAGTAAATAAAATGAGGCAAGTCTGCCTGGCTATAACTTTGTAAATAGCCTCCCAATCTGTGACAATATAACAGGTCTGTGCTAGACTTATTCCCTCAGTCCCTTGTTTCCCTCCGTTCTTTGATTTGTTGTGTCATTCCGGTCACTAGCGACTCATAACATTATTATGAAATAACGGAAGCATTTTAGGCCCTCGCAGAGTGGTTCCGTATGCGCCAATCACTTGCCATAGGATTGGGTTAAACACATAGCCGTTGTATTTTTAAACGAACCAGGAGGCGCTACTTGAAGAACTTCATAGTTGCGCACTTTCCATCACCTGCAGCTCTCGTAGCTGCGACGGATTATATTGTTTGTTAGAGGAAGATTACTGCTTGAAAGGTAAGTATTTTGTAATTCACAGGTCAGGGAAACATCATTCTTTGTAATGACGGTTTGTTTTCCGTGGTAGAACGTTGGTGTATGAAAACACCCGCAGGTGAATCACATGTGACGTGAAATTCATGCCTATCTCGGCAGCACCAAGAAAAATGCACAGTATTTTGAATAAAAAAAATACCTGCTGATCAAAGAGTGTCCAGAAGACAGGAAGCGGTAAGAACATGAACAGAACTTTGAATAAAGCTTTGATGTCTGATATTAGAACTTCCTGCAACATAAAAACATAAACTATATCAGCTAGAGCATTTCTTATTTCTTCTCGTAAGGAAAGATTCAAAAAGTAATGCGCTAGGTATAATTTCACAATAAATCAAGATTTTTTAGATAGATGATTTTGGTAAATACATGTACTTTTTCTATAAGAAACCACTTGCAAGAAACTGTAGGCTGAGTTTTTCAAAATAAAGAAACCGGCCTACCACAAGATTTCTTGAAGTTCTATTGTTTAAAGCTTAATGACGTCATCATAAGACGTTGTACAAGTTTGGCATTTAAAACAACTTATCATAGAGTGGATGGGTCATCAAAATCTAGGGGGCACATCCCTGTACAAAGGTGGATTAATTACACCCGGGCTTCGACTGCCAACTGAGAACAATCTACGAGTTCATTGAAAAACTGGGTAATCGTAATAAGAGATTTCGAAAGCGAAGAGAGGTTATACATACATCATATCTGTCTTTTGCCCAGTCCATCCAATGCGCTTTCTTTTCACCTCGTCCACAATTCTTTATTTTTCGCTTTAAAGCATACTGCAAAGAAATGAAGCTACTATTAAAATACTGAAAATTAGTTGGGTAGTAGACTGAATTTACATGAAAAAGATACAAATCCTCCTTCACCTAAGACTCCGCTAGTTTAAAATCTCTCTACGGGGTGAGTCAGAAAAAACGCACGCCGTTTGAAAAGCTACTGTAGAGCACCATGCCTAAGCTCTAACTACAGGGATAAGTAATAGCAACCATCGTTATGATTTGATTTTAAAAACTCTTTGGTCACGAAAGTAGCATTGAAGACCCATTGTTAAACAAGATCCTTTGTGCACCGAATGAAAGACCCATTGTTTAACCACGATCCTTTGTGCACCGAATGAAAGACCCATTGTTTAACCACGATCCTTTGTGCACCGAATGAAAGACCCATTGTTTAACCACGATCCTTTGTGCTCCAAATGAAAAGCAAAAGAAACAGAACCTAGGCCATAAACGGCTTTCACATCATACGAATATCATCTGTGGGACCGCAAAGGATCATGGCTAGCTATGAGTCTTTAAGGAAGCTTCCAAACTACCACTACTAAACTGTTTCCACCGAGTCATCAGTATTCAGCTTTTTCTTCCAGTGCGTTATGACATTGTCTCAGGTCTTTCTATTTCTTGCTATTTGAGGAACTTCGTCTCATCTAACATTGAATTCTTGCAGTGCTGCTAAGTGCTGATTTCAAGATAAATAAAATCTGATAAAATACTTACACAAACAGCTTTAGTAACATCTACAACAACATTGCCTTCTGGAGGATTTCTTTTATATAATGATGTACCAGCCACGAAAAACCCAACGGAAACTACCATAAGAACAGCTGGAACACCAAATGCAAGAGGGTAACAATCATAGCCAAAACACTGGACGTCACCTGTATAGAAAAAATTAAGTTGAAGAAGGGCGTTTTCACTTTGTTGTCGAAAAGTAAGTGAACAGATGTTCATGCAATACTCCTCCTGGCGTCATTTACGGTACAGTAGAAACCCGCATAAAAGAACCTAGATTTTCTTGAAGCAGCCTGAATGAGGTTCTTGATTAACTGATGCCATAATCAAGCCCAGCTTGTAAGGTTCTTAAAAGGGTGCTTATAGTTGGTACAGTGTAAATACGTTTTTATAGATGGCAGTGCATTCCCTCTATCACTTGAATAGTTCTTCAATATATTTATTTTCAGTCAAGTTTTTATTCTGAAAGATTTTGCAGTTTTCAAGTAAAGTACCATCTTTTAAACTATTATATAAGAACCTTTAACAATTTCAGCCTCTTGGCGGTTCTTGTTTAAAAAGTTGCAATCATAAAACTTAGGTTCTTTTATGCGGGTTTCTACTGTATTCATGATCCAAAAGCGCTTGCATTGCTAACACAACTCAGGGTGGGGTTTGAGTAAACTTAATTTCCAAAAATTCATATATAATTTTAGGGACTCGATTAACCCAATGTGCCAAATAAACCATGGTATAGAAGACATGGGGCATTTCTTGTTGTTGTGTCACTCTTATCAAGAGCAATGACGCGATCTCCTCGCTGGTGTCCAAGCAGTGCTACAAGAATTTAGAAATTCTGATCTTACAACTCTTTCCTTTTGCAACTTCTATTACATGGTGACGAAAGATTATCATTAGATGCAAATAGATTGATTTCGAAGCATACAGTTACATTTATCTGCAAAACAGAACCTTTCGATTAAAAAGTATATTGTTCCCGCTCGGAAACCTCCAGTCCCTATTCTGTTACCTTTCATTTTATGAAATGTTTAGTATGTTGTAAGTTCTGCGTTTTTGTACTTTGTAAGATTCTAAATAGTTTTGTGCTTCTTGTAATGGGCGTGGGCTTGATATGCTATTCGTACTCCCCTTGGTAAAATATGGGACAAAGGTAATAAATAAGCCTCTCAAAACAGCCTATTGAAAATCTTTAATACCAACCTCTTAATATTGGAGTGATCAACATTGATAATAAACTTCCTACATTAATTGAAAAGTAGAAGATGGAGAAGAAGCTTTGCAGTTTTTCTTCCTGTAGAAAAAATTAAAAACATTGCGTTGAAATTTGCGGGAAAATATTAAATCAAACAGTCTGTTGTCGGCTGTGTCAGACTGAATTCTATTACCTCACAGCTGTTTCCGATCCTGCAATTAAGTATAAAGCGACTGTTTAGCGTCAATTAGATTTAAGGCAGCTGCCTGCGTCGAAACTGTCTGAGCTCGCTGTGAGATTTTTTGATTACCTCAAAAACATCGCAAGATCGGCTTCCTCTAGAAACGATCTCGATATGTGCTGATTACCTAGAAATTGCCATAAGAGTTATCAAGATTTGGGAGTTACATATATTGAACATAATGCTAGGTGATGTAAAAGGGTTTTGATCGTCACAATTTTTGAAAATGGGTATCACTGGTATCACTCTAAAAACTGAGCGGCAAACACAAACACCAGTCAATCAAACCCTTTCGTATAAAAATGTATAAAAATATCGCTCGATCCAGACTATTTTGTAGAAAGGTATATATAGGTCAGATGGAATATACTCCATTCAATTTTGGCACTTCAGAAACATTTGCTTGCAAAACATTTTCCCTAGATTTGCTAAGCATGCTCGATTTTGTAGGTTGAGTTAGTTTTACCAGTTTAAAACTAAAAGCAATTAATTTCAACTACGAGTGTAACAGGCAGCGATCGGTAGATAAAGCAACATTGATATTTTTGGATCGTAGGATAGAGGCAATATTTTTATACAGATTTCGGATACTAGCAATATTTTGCTCGGATTTTCGGATCTTTAACATCGGATTTCGGATCATACACATCATACATCAAGTAGAAAGAAAGATGAACGGATTCCGGATTCCACTAAAATTTGTTAGCGGATTTCATTGAAAATTGTGTCAGATTATCTGATTTCACTATACCCCTCACTGCCCCCTCTTAGGTATGACAAAATCGTCCAAGAAAGACGAAAAGAAAAATATTCAAAATATAAAATCTAACCTGTCCAGCTTCAAATTGATCACCTCCAAATGCAGATACGCATGGTTTTATTCCTCCAGTTCCAATTGCAATTAATAATAAACCAATCATTGGACCAGCCCTGTTGAAAATACAACGATTGGAAAATCAGTTTCAACGGAACAATCTTTCGAAAGAAATGGGGGCTATATTTGGAAATTGTCACAATAAATGCAATCAGCAGTTCTTACCTAATCTTGCTAGTGGGTCATAATGATGGATACAAAATCATATTCTGTTCTTTGGCCCTTCTGAATACGGTAGAGATCTGGGCCTCGCTCAGAAATTTTCAGCTCTTAAAGCTGGAAGACTTCCGACAGATGAAAACTTGAACAAAAAAATTAGAAAAAACATTTTATTCGGAATTTCTCTCCAGTCGCTACATTTTTCGGGATGTGTGCAAATTTGGCATTTACAGAAGACTTCCACAACCTCTGATACCAAAAAGGCCCCAAACGATTTTAAGTCTGAAATTAATCTTCATAGAGGAAAGTTTCTTTTTAACTTCCCAGAAAAAATACATACGGTACTTACAATTTTACTGCATCTAGCAGCTTTGGTATTGCTGTGACAGCAACAACAATATTTCCAAGTGCATACACCAAAGAAATGTATAGGATTGTTCTGCAAGAATATGAATTGATACATTAGGAATGAGCAAAACTATCCAAGCTGAAAAAAGAGACATTTTTACTTCAAACAAGGGGCTGTGATTTCCCATTTTTCTCCAGTCCACGTTTTGCAAGAAAGAACCAGGCTTTGGAAACATATTTTTTTCTTCAGAAATCAACATGAGATCAGTCTTTCTTTGAAAGAACATATTTCCTAGGGAATTTTAGACTTCTATTTGTTATACAAACGTCGGATGTGATTGTTAAAGATAAACAAAAGATGGTGATTGTTAAACAACATATAATAAATATCTTTTCAATTCGATTTATCTTAACCTAACCAATCAACATCTCAAATGTTACCTGAGCTGTAAAGATAAATGCTGATTCAATTTTGTATAAACTTTTATTTCAGGAATCTTTTATGATCTGGCTCATGAAGTTTTTTGGTCAAAGAAAGAAACCAATCAAGAGACACTTGTGGTACAAAACTGATCTAATTTTTAACTGTTCATGCAGCGAGGATGTGATGTGACGGATAATGTCAAAGACAACAGCTGGGCAGCTGATCTTGAAATGCAGCATGCAAGTAGTGTAAATATTAAAGAGCAGAAAACACAATTTTCTGAGACACTGAAAAATAAAATCTCACTTGTATTTTCCCCAAAAACTATCAGCTATAATTGCCCCAAAGACAGGACTGAAATAGCACAGCATGTTAAAGGCATGGTAAACTTCAGTTGCATGGTCTTTGTCCATTTTTAACATTGATGTTAAGTACAGCACCAAGATAGCTAGGAAATACAATGTTATCATAAGGGAATCTAAGCATATATAAGCCTCTAATGTCAACAGGAAATATTGATATCTGATAGGCTAGAATTTGACCGCAAGTCGCTTGAGCCACTTTCATATGCTTAGATTCCCTTTAATATAAAAAGATTTATCATATAATTTTTCACTTTTTATCATAGCAAAATAATCAAGGATTTAATAGTACCTGAAAAATAGCATTATCTTACCAATGAAAACACTTGCTACATAATGTTGCTAAATGATATATTCCCTTGATTAAGTAAAACTTTCACTGAACACCAATTTTTTTATACAAAAAATCACAAAACTTAATCAATGGAATGCATATGTTTTGCAAATTTTACATATTTGTATTGTAGTGTCCTCTTAGCACCTCCTAAAATTGCCTAAAATCTACCAAGCAAGTACCCCTTCTAAGAATCTCAACAGATGCAGTCGGCTTTCATCTACATTTTGGATCACACTAGAATGGGAATCAATATTCAATGAAGGACACTTACCATGCATCCCATAATATGAGAATCTTTCACACAATTCATTGCCAAGGATGAAATACACTGAGACAGGATATCCAATTTGTGTTTCCAAAAAATTCTGAAAGAAGATAGGGAGAATTATTGAATTTATGCTTTGTCTGTAACAACTATAGTGATGACTAAAATTTTCTGGTAATATACAAATTTTTAGGAATGAATAGTTACAAAGAAATATCATTTTGCAAGTTTGTGATTAAGGTGAATTTTTCTGATATACCGGGTGCGCCAAAAAAAACTATCCACGTTTGAAAAATCGTAGTACCTAGAGTACTGGATGGATTTGAATGAATCAAACTTTGGTTGATAGCAGAAAGACTGAAGTATTTTTGTGCTTTTTCTCGTATTTTTATGAGTACAGATAATACAGCTAAATTCGAATTTAAGAAAATTCTGTGTTTGCAAAATGCGTGAAAAAGGGCCTAAAACACTTGATCAAATCTTACAGAAATTTCTCTCACCGAACAATGCAAAATTACAGTTTTTCACGGGTATCGGATGTCGTCTGCACTTGTATTGCCATGGGATTGGGAATCTTTAGTATTTCTTCAAGAATTCATTTCCTATAACGCGGGAGAGAGATTAAATGCTCTTGCATCTTGTTCTATGCGGGAGATTTCGTACGATTTGATCGAGTGTTTTAGGCCTGTTTTCAGCCATTCGCAACAAACGAATTTTCGCATAGTTGAATTTATCTATGTTTTCTCTGCTGATAAAAACACGAGAAAAATCACAAAAATACTTCAGTCTTTCAGCTATCAGCCAAAATTCAAATCATTCAAATCCATCTAGTACTCTAGGTACTACGATTTTTCAAACGTGNTTTCTCTGCTTATAAAAACACGAGAAAAATCACAAAAATACTTCAGTCTTTCAGCTATAAGCCAAATTTCAAATCATTCAAATCCATCAAGTACTTTAGGTACTACGATTTTTCAAACGTGGATAGTTTTTTTTGGCGCACCCGGTATAATATAAAAAAAGACAGTTTTATACAAAGGTATAATCTGTGATATGGTGATGAGTTATAATAACATCAATGATCTGAATAAACTCACCCTAACTCCACCTTTTTTACTCTTGTTCGGTGATGATACTGTAAAAAACGAACAGTAAAAATTACTAAGGAAAAAATTGTATAAAAATCCTCTTTCAAATAAAGCTTCATGAAATGTGATTCTGATTGCAATTATTTCAATGTCAAAAGCGATATAGTCAAACTTTTGAGCAACTTCTGCTACATATAAGGCATTATGCTAATTGAATTCCGTTGAACATAGAATGGGAGGCACAATTAGAGTCAGATGGCATTTTGCTGCACCTGAGCAAGATCTTCCCATGTAGCTTTGTGAAAACAATGGTGCATTGTTTATCTTGTTCTCACAGTGGCAGACACTTTGGCCAATATTGGGGGGCGAAGGTATTGTTTCTGATAGAATGCATTATTCCTTCCTATTGTTTTCAAACAAAAGATAATTGTTTTCTTCAACATTGGGGGGTGGGGTGACTGCACCCCCTCAGCCCCCCTAGTGTCCGCCACTGTGTTCTCAACTGTGCCCACCACAGGAAAGAAATAAAGAAGGTGGGCTGGAGTAAAAGATGCAAAAGCAAGATGCCTCCTTCCACTGCCCTCTGCAGCAGATAGCCTTTCAAGCCTCATTTTTGTAGGGATATGCTCAAGAAAAACTCCTTCCAATGCAAAAACTTCTGTACCTGAGGATTGTGATTGTGTCACTCCTTCGTAAAGTGTACAACATTTTTACAAGAACAAAGGGGTTTCTACAGGATTTCTCAGCAAAACAAAAGGGTTTGGCCGTTGTCCTTCGAAAAGTGTACAAAATTTCTGAGGCGTGACATATTTAGGTTCCCTATGGTTGTACCTTGAGAAATTAGCATTTAGATACTTCTTTCAATTGAAAATTTGAAAACCTGCTGCTCTTGTCGTTTAGCTGAGTGATATAAAATATTTGCATTTTTTGCAGATAGACAGTCTACAGTTTTAGTTGTTTGTCCAATTTTGAACTGCAAGACTTCTATGCTTCAGCTCAGGATACAAATTGATTTTGTATAATAATCATAACAATTTAGTGTAAAATGTGGGCTAATAGCCTGAGGCTGAGAGACATACAAACACCAGAGTCCAGACTGGAGACTTTGATATGTGCACTACTGATGATGTGGAATTAGCTCAGCATTGAATTTAACTTTGCAGGAAAGCTGTAGCAACGACTAACTATAGGTGTAACATCGATAAATGCTACCGTTGCTTTAGAATCCCTTATCTGCCCGAGGAAGCTTGGCCTTTCGACCTCAAGCATTACGCCTAAAATAAAAGAGCAATTTGATCATGAGATGGTATACCCTTTGATCCGTTGCCTCGTGGAGAAACAGCACTTTCCTCCTTATCCTTTCCGTGTTCTTGACCAAGATCATCTTCACTCTTCAACTGCTCGTATCCAGCAGTCTCTGCCATGTTTGCTCTTTTTGCTAGCAATTAAATTGTTGAGTGTCTGATTAACGGGCCTAAGCGGCCCCTTCTCGAAAGTAAACACTTCCTCTCTGGCCTACGTCGTTTTCGTGTCCATAATTCTATTTATACTGCTCATACTTCTTCCACAAAATAGATCATAGAAAGCTTGTTAAATTAACCATTCTTCTTCTATCTTTTGCGCGAATTATCTTGAATAAATCCTCAATCAGGAGCACATCAATAAATGACGATCTTCCTTCGATACAACTGCGCTGTGAAACCCATACACTGTACTTCTCGATCTTTGAATCCAATACAATGCTGTTGGAATCCAATACAATGCTATTCAGGAAGTAAACAGTAGTGATTTATCCAATCAAATCGCGTTCCGTGCAATTCTCCTTGCTAATAAAATCCGGCAAATTGATCAAGAAATGTAGGGAATTGTCACACAAATTAAACTTAAAAATCTGTTTCTTCTGCAGTTTAGACGGGAGTTGCAAATAGTTCACGGTTGAATGCTCCGACTTGAATAATCAGCATGCATGAGCGGAGAACAATTATTGAAAATGACCCGCAATGCAGTTGCCAACAAGACCATGCAAAGCAAATGGCGACCAGAAAGTGTTTCAAGTAACTGTTTCTTTTCTTCTAGCATGCTTGCATTGCGGCAAGTTCTAATCATTTTCAAGGGCGTAGTAAGCCGCAAGAAGTTTGTAAGGCAAATGACGAAAATTTAGCCTCTATGCAAAAACTAGAAGAAATTTTTGTCTTCATTGCACAGTGAGCTTTACCACGCAACTTGTAAAGAAAGTAAACTCAAAAATGCCTTTAAACAAAAAAGGTCATGCTGCTATCAACTTGCGCATTGATTTTTTGCATCGGTTATTATAATGCTGGAAAGTGTTGCCATCCTTTTCCAAGGATACTTCGCCTCCTTCTCAAACAGTTAAGTTATCTACGAAAGTCGTGCCGGTGTGATGCCAAGTACGTAGGTCGCTCTCCTCAAAGAGTAGTTTATTAGTCAAGATAACATAAAGCACTCTTTTATGGTCGTTTGAAAACAGCATCTGCCATCCAGCACCTAGGAAAATTCTACTTTTTAGAGCTTGTAAACCTAAACAACACAAAAGAATGCACCTTTGCAAGATACCAACATTTACTTGGAAACAACGATTGTTCGTTTGAAAACGGCCTTGGCGATGACAAATTTCAAAATAATGGAAGGCTGCATTGTAAGTTTTTTGTCCTGAGGTGCTTTAGAGTTTGTCTACATAAAGCCAAAACCCAGTAAGTTTTAGACAGGAGGAGTTCTTGTTTTCACTTTTCAACTATTCAAAATAATTCTTGTCACTCATTGATTCAACTAATTGGCATAAAACAATGCAGGTACGCTGTAGCCATTAGCAAAGGGGTTCTGATTGGCTCATTTAAAATACAGTAAAAACCCGCACATAAGAACTTATGTTTTTAAAATCAGCCTGTTTGGGTTCTTATTTATGTGGGGTATTGCAAAATTAGGGTGTATGTTCCTAACACGGGGCATAGCTTCATGCCCGATTTTGTTTTTTCTTTACTTTTTGTGTAAACCAAAAATCTTTTAATAAGAACCTGAACAAAAAATCAGGGTGAAAAGGTTCTTATGTATAGGGTTAGAAATCCCAAATTTCAGGCTGCAGGTTCTTAATAAAGGAAGGTTCTTATATGCGGGTTTTTACTGTACAACTATCCTGATGTTTAATGTTTTGACAAAAGTCTTACTAAAAGTATTATCAAAAGTCTTTCGCAAAATTTTCGCGCAAAATAGATCCGAACTTTGTTACAAGACTACAAAGGATGCTGACTTCCATGCAATCTTTTGACTAAGTTTGGATATATTTTTCGCGAAAATTTTACCTGACATACCTGGAAAATAATGAATAAGCGAATGAACTAAACGGTATTCATTGTTGTGCGATACGAATCTGAAGTGCGAACACTTTTGAAACGTATTTTTATTTGAATTGGTCCGCAAGGCTTTCTGCAAGTCTTTAGCCTGCGTGCAGCCTCCACGGGGGAGGGGGGGGTTCTTCCATAGTAAAGGTACCTGGGGATGTGCCGCCCTCAAGGGTATACTTTTTCGGACTGCTAGTCTAGCCAAGGGTATGCTTTTTGGCAATTTTAGTCTATGCCAGTCTAGGCAAGGGTATGATTTTTGCCAATTTTCGTTCAGGAAAGGCAAAATTTTCTTAATTTGTGTCTAGAAACCCAAAATTTTGGCGATTTTGGCCTAGAAAAGGCGAACTTTTGGTGATTTGTGCCTAGAAAACGTCAAATTATGGCACTTTTGGTCTAGAAATTAGGCTAGCCAAGGGTATCATTTTCACAAAAATTGGTCTAGCCAACGGTAACATTTTGAAGATGCTGGGCGGCACACCCCTATCCGAAATTTGGCCAAGAACCCCCCCCCCCCCCCGTGGCAGCCTCAACACTCCTCAGCCAAAGAGTAGCATTCTACTCATTGGCTGAGGAGTGTTGAGGCTGCACGCAGGCTACAAGTCTTCTGTTTCAGCAATATTTTGCAACTGGAAACGATTACTGTTCCTCCAAGTCCCTTTTTACTAGCTTTCAAAACACAAGATTTTCTAAGCAGTAAAATGGCTTTGAGTATACAAATTTCATAAGATGTTCTAAATGTTACGATTTACATAAATAAATTCTTTATTCTATTCAATTTTCATCTACCTCTGATTTAATATGAAGTTTGCAGCAATGCACTTTTAATACACGTTAGCATACGACGATCACATCATTAACTTTTAGGCCCACTCCTGCATTTAATCTAAAACTAACCAAACAACGGTTTTGGCTTTCCCTTCACCTGAAGAAGATCGGCTAGCCCTCAACCAACGACAGTTAAAAGTACCATAGAACTAGTTAGCCTATCAATAGTATCAACACAATTGCGATAACGCCTCATCGTGATAAACACCACTTCAAGGTATTAACTCCATTGGGCGTCAGAAACGATAACTGGGGCAGAAGAAACAGGCCTTATGTTTACATGGCCCAATGGATTTTCTCTAAAATCAGACTCAAACTAAATTCAGGTTTTAGGTTACGGCGATGAAACCTGTTCCATCAAATTTTAATGTAAAATTTTCCAAACGTCTTTTTCAATTTATACCTTTTTTACAGCCGGTTTATAAGAAAAATCTGGATATTTTTTAAGGACACAGCGAAGTATATGTGGGTAAAAGAATTCAACAATGATGAAAGGTTTTCAAGAGCAATTCGCTTTCTTGCAGATGGCACATGGCATCCGTGTTGAGACAGACCTATTATGCAAAAGCAAATAAATTCATGCTCTCGGGGAAAAACCATTTCTACGCATAAAAGCTTCGTCCTGCACAAAGCAAGTAAAGGCAAGCCAAAACCGTCAAACCAATAGCTAAAAAGATTAAAATAAGATCTATTCAAATGCATTAAAAAAATAGTACAAATATTTCAGGAGGTTACAAGGCAAGTTCACGCTTTAGCACCACAAATTCGGATAGTCACAAGGAATAATCAATCTCGGACAAACGAGAATTCCTCCAAAGATCCCTCCTGGCATAGCGGTCCCTTAAAGTTAGCCTTCAGTGAAAACCATCCTTCTAAATACTTCTTTGCTAGATTTGGGATGATTTGATGAAAGACTTAACCTCATAATACAGACGGCCAAATCGCCCCTAAGAAACATACTCAGGCCCTCTGCCACTGAGCAGCACGACGAATGAACAAATTTCTCTCACTAGGAAGGCTGTGACATATGTGAGGTAGACATTTTTACGGAAACCTGGAGGTCTTTGAAGGAGTATCTCGTTTTCCTAAAATAACAAGGATTCCTGCTCTAAAAACAGTAAACAGTTACACTCAAGAATCCATAAGATGACGACAAAAGATCTCTTCATAAAAAGGATAAAATAAAGAAACAGAACTGGCTTTGCAGAAAATCAGAATGCACAGTGGTGACAACTTATGGAACCGAATACAATCAAGTTACGAACAGAGATTCCTGTCATGCAGTCGCTGTCATGTAAAGACCCTCTGCTAACCATGTGGCTTTGCACGCCATTGCTGTCCCAGAATGCACTGCAAATGGACTTTTAGATTATCTGAAAGACTCCGATGCTAGGCCGGTGTTGTGCTGTTTCCTCACGCGCAGCACGCAAAGCCTCATGGTTAGCAGAGGGTCTTTAAGGCCACGTGTGTTCATTTTATTTCACTCTACATATCACTCAATTTTAAAAAACAACAGGGTATACACGTTTCATGTGAAATATGTAAAAGATAGTTTACTCAGTCATTTAAGTGTTGTAAAATTGAGTCCTTAAACTTTTCTCCAGAACAAACAAAACTTCTTTCGCACTGTTCGCTATAAATTACAGGCACTGCCCAGTTAAGTCTAACGTTTCATCACACACAAGCCCAACTTGGATTGACGAGTTTTGTGTACAATTCTACTGTACTTCTGATATCTGCAAATGCCAGTCAGAAACGTGATTCCATTTGAAAGTAGCAGGTAATGGGAACTCCGTGAAACATGACATCTATCTTAAAGACCCATGGCTAACCATGATCCTTTGCGGCCTAAATCGACTTCATATGATATAAAGTTGTTCCAGGCATAGGTTCTGCTTGTTTTGCTTTTTATTCGGCGCGCAAAGGATAATGGTTAGCAATAAGTCTTTAAGGCGTAAAATAAAGTATCAAGTCCTGTCGTGTTGCATATACATTATAACTATATATTATAATTTGTTTTCATTGTCATGGTTCGAAAGAAGCACTTCATTAAAGGCCACTACCACATGAAATTCTTGATACTGATCTGATTAAAAATCTGATGAAACGACTTATAACAGTCACAACTAAACGAAAGACTCACACGCAGTCTATTTCGTAAAATTGCCAATACTTCCAAAGATGTCGCGGAGAGGAAGCAAGACGTTCCCTCGACTGAATATCTATTCTCTCTCACACCTAGAGGCAGGCTTGAAGGGGCTCCGTCACGAAATTTTTGTCGAAATGTGATTTTGTAATAATTTTGATAGCCCATATTGTGCAGATTTTCCATTTTTTTCAAAATGAAAGGTTTATCTTGAAGATAAATTCTTACATTTAAAAAACAAACAAACAAAAGCATTCATATGATGGGAGATTGCACAGATAAAAGTGAATTTCTAACAGTCCACATATTCGTGGATTCACAATTTTGGAGGGCCCCTTGAAAAACAGCTTCTAGTGAAAGGCAACCCTCCTTAAAAGAATGAAACACGAAAATACGAAATACCCCCATCCACCAACTAAATGCACAAAACAATGGACCCTGCCTAATAAATAGAGATTACAGGTTCGTTTACAGTTTGGTGACGAGGCCCCTTCAAACATGTACAAGAAAACTGAAATAAAAACCTATAGATAATAGGTTATAAAGAAAGAAAGTGACTATCCTTTAAATAATACGAGCAAACTCAGTCCTTCACGAACGATGACATCATAGAAGCTATTTGAATTTGTCGAAGGCCCTTCATCTACTTTCTGCAAGCTTGCACAGCGTTTATAAATCACTCATTTCCATGCTATACAACATTTCCTTACAAGATGATAGCAAAGGACTGCATCAATAAAGTCCAAGGAATGAAGGTTCCGTCGCCATAAAACTATTCACTTTCATAACCGAATTTCTAAGATCAGTACTTTAGCAATCACGTTGGCCAGGTGTTTTTGGTGGTTGCTATAACCGAATTTCTAAGATCAGTACCTTAGCAATCACGTTGGCCAGGTGTTTTTGGTGGTTGCTCTTCTCGCCACAAAAAATAATAAAGATACGAGAAAGCAAGTTAAACAGCTTCAACCGTATATACAGTACAATAAAACAAATTGATCTAAAGAAGACATCTTCGTAGCAACCATGCAACTAAGTCTTGGAAGAGGCCAGAAATTCGGTTTTTGGCCTACATGCACACATAAGCAGCTTTTTTGTTTTTTTTTTGTTTTTTTCTATATTGCTACCTAGCATCCGAAGGTAGTTTTTAGGACACTGAGAAGCTAAGCTTATCGAAGCAATGTCCTGGTCCTTCCTCTCGATGTGACCACACCTCGCGATTCCTTTAGCCTGGAATTACAGAGAGTTGGCGACTCTCCTCACTCTACGTAGCAGGTTCAGCAGCTTTACCTAGACTTATTACAATCTTCGCAGTTATTGATATGGATATAACGATGAGTCTAGGCACATGACTCCAGTGTGAACTCGGCTGAAGAGTGGTGGTTTAAGCAATCAGCAATTCAGTTCAATAGCGACAACTACGACGAATGCAACAAATTGCTTCACCTTCCTTAACCTCCATTCCTTGGACGAACCAGCCCTATATGCGNTTATCGAATGCAGTGTCCTGGTCCTTCCTCTCGATGTGACCACACCTCGCGATTCCTTTAGCCTGGAATTACAGAGAGTTGGCGACTCTCCTCACTCTACGTAGCAGGTTCAGCAGCTTTACCTAGACTTATTACAATCTTCGCAGTTATTGATATGGATATAACGATGAGTCTAGGCACATGACTCCAGTGTGAACTCGGCTGAAGAGTGGTGGTTTAAGCAATCAGCAATTCAGTTCAATAGCGACAACTACGACGAATGCAACAAATTGCTTCACCTTCCTTAACCTCCATTCCTTGGACGAACCAGCCCTATATGCGAGATTAACTAATAAACAGGGCTTACGCAGTATAAGACTCTTATTCCTGAGTCTGCCTTCGCATTCCTCCAAGCTGCTTCGTAGCTTCATTTGCAAGACTTAGCAAAGCTTGCACCTCCATTGAAACACCAAGCTTCTGATCACGTGACTGTTTCGGGCGCTTCGCCGTCTTTGAATACGAATGATCAAACATAACAGACAGCCTTTCTTCACCGTAACCACTATCACCCAATGAGTCTCTTTCAACTAGTTTCTTAATATTGTCATCGATTTCGTCATCTGTGACGTCATCCTCCTCATCCTCTTCAGTCTCGTTTCCAAAATCGTAACTCTCATCCGTGTCTGCTTCGGGTTTGCTTTTAAATTCCCCTTTGAATCCATTTGCACTTCGTTTGAGGCTTTGTGATGAATGCAAGCTGACGTCAGTTAATAGGTTTGCAATTGTGTATGTTGAGCCAGATTCACCTGCCGGCCTGAGGAAGCAACAAGAATGTCAGTTTTCTTTTGCACTTACATATATTCATGCGTTGAAATCTTATAAGCTACTAACAAAATCAAATTCTAACTACTACCGGGTGAGGCACAGATGAGTTTCAGTTTTCCAAAAATCATCAATTCTTTAATTTGTCACTGACAGTCGAACAGACCTATTCCGCTCAGGCTTGCTTGCACAAAATTCAAGTCATGTGACGAGAATAGATATTCAAATAAATAATTGAAAGATGCATTCAATAAGTACCTTCATTGATGGACTGATTCAGATTAACTTTGATTTTACGATTACAATTCTAAGTTGCTTTGTGAATTTCTCAAAAAAACCTTCTTCTTTGAAATTGATTGTCTTTCCAGTTCAAAGTCATTGATGTTAACGTTCTTCCACTTGAGACCAGCCAATCCAAGTAAATCAACGCATCATTCACTGCAATCTTCGTGTTACGTAAGTCATTTCGAGAAATCAACAAATCGGTCCTGAAATCACAGTTTAAATCATATCAGACTGATTGTGGAAATCAATGAATCAGCTGTTTACATACCTAAGTTTTGGACGACGGACGGGAGATTCTTCTGATGAGCCAGAGCTTGCGTCACTGTCCGATAAAGGCTCAATATACTTCCTCCATCTGTTCAGTAAGGTTGGACTTGATCGCAAATCTTCTGTCGGTGTGCTGGCATGACTTCGAATTCTTTCATCTAAAATGCAGACAAAGTTCAAACGTCAACGATGAACTGTTACTTCTTATGCCGGCTTAAAGGTGCTCTGCTCCGTCTCCAAATTTCGGTCGAAACGGTGATTTTGCAGTTTTTTATAGGCAATATCACACAGACTTTCATCTTTTTTTCAAAAATGGAAGCGTTATTTTGAAGATAAATCCTTATACGTGACAGAGGAAAAAACCAAACATTCATATCTTTTACGATTGCTCAGATATAGGAGGATTTTCCACGGTCACTTTTTGGTGGCTTGGGTGAAGCCACCAAACAAACTGCAAAAGACAATGGACACGTGCCTAAAACAATGGAGTTTACAGATTTGTTGACAGTTTGGAGACGGAGCCCCTTTAAAGGCGCATGCAAAGTACCATAGAACATTTACACCTGCCGCTAAAGCATCTTGCAGAAATTTTCTAAAGTGGAATATCTGTTTAAAGCCGATGCGAAGATGTAAGTTAGATACTCGTGAGCAGACTAACACAGCAACCTCAAACTTGGTCCCATATGTACCGGAAGTCCCTTTTTACGCTCGATTTTAAATTAAATAAAAATTAGTTCTGGGAAACCCTTGAAGGTGTTGTTAGACGTCCTTCTTCAGGTATGAAAGAGGTAGTAATAAACAATTGGCTGTTGAATAAAAAAAGAACAATGAAAGTAGAACAAAGTTGTTATAACAAGACAGAGACAAGATCAAACTCACGTTCCATTGCACGAAGCTCACGAGGAGTACTCATTGTACACATAGCAGCTGCAGCATCAAATTCTTTGTCGTCTACAAAATAATTGATAGCAAATTGTATATTTAGCAATTGCACAATTCAATACATTTTGAAATAGTGAGTGACAAAAAAATCATTAACAACACTATCTATACTTTACGAGTCAGTCAGTCGGTCAGTCAGTTATTTGTTTTAAGTGGGTTGTCAGGATTTTCTAGCTACTTAAAGCTAATTTAGGCCCACTATGCATGCCGCATCCAGGCATGGGACCCCTAGTTTAACGTCCCTTCCGAAGGACGGCGAAGTGAGTTGCGAGGTCATTCCCCGGGTCAGAGCTCCGAGGTCACCCATCCTGAGTTTGACCTCACTCGACCGAGCTTAACTTCAGTCACCTGATGAAAACTGTATAAGCCGCTCGGCCACTCACCCCACAGTAGTACATAGTAGCACGATGACAAGATTTCGTAGGAGTTGCAGATTTATTGCAGTTGCAGATTTATTGCACTACCAAGCAGTTGCAGATTTATTGGGTATCATCAAAAAATGCTCCCAGAGATCTGGGTTAAATTCTTGAAAAATTTAACAAAATCAGATACGGAGCCCAGTACCTTTACTTAAAGATTTGCGGAATTAATGGGAACCTTTCATTGGGGTCTGCAGAAGTAGAGCCCGAAATATTCTTAAAGATTTACAGAATCATTGATACTTTTCTTGCACAAAAAAATCGGCATGTTTTTCTCTTTAGTTTCTTGGTAGAGAAACCCCTCGAGGACCCACCAATTATTCTTCTGTCAATCAAACCTTGATTAATTAACCAATCACAGTTACAGACTAGCTTTTCACGTGATAACGTGCATGAATTCTTTTGTCAGGAACAGGCGTGCATAATGTTCAAACCTGCCTGGGAGTGGTAGAAATTCTCTAAAAACCTGCATGCATATCAGTTTTGTACAGCTAGGGTAGAGAAGCCTATTACCAGAAAAAGTAACAATGCAGGTATCAAACAGTAAGTTTTTACACACATTTGTTTGGAAACTTACTACAATTACATTTCATAAAGAACTCTTTAAAAAAACTGCCTGCAAAATATTGCTTTGGAAAACCTGCCTGGGAACTTTGTTCCCATGATCCCATGGTTTATGCACGCCTGGTCAGGATGCGCCTGTATTCAGGAAGACCTTGCAGTTGTGAATTCTAAATACTCATCAACGAAGAAAGTCCCAAAAACACACAGTGAAGAATGACTTAAATCAAAGCATTTACCGAAATTCGGAGATGAACCTCTTGAAATGAATGTTTCTGCAAATCAAATGGAGATTTCGATGGTTAATAGTTATTCATTGACAAATCAAACCAAATCAAATAACTAAAATACTTAAAAGACGCTACAATTCCTGTATGGAATGAGTGAGCCACCTCTTCGAGTCCAATCACATTAACATCATGCAGCAAATTTAGATGAATTCATAACCTTTAAGACATCTCACTGAGCAATGACAAGCGCAAAAATAATTATCGAATGTTGATCTGGTGAAGTTGCGTTTTTAGCGCCAAGCGCTAGGATCGCAGAAGTAGAGAAGACCTAATCGAGTCCACGACCCCTTGTCATGACGCTCAAATGGTGGGGCTCTACCTAGGATTGAACCCTGTCCGCCTGACTGTTCTGGCTGCAAAGTCGGAGGATTACACCACTGCACCACAACACCTTCAAAGTTGATCTAGAAGTCTCACCATCTTTGTCTAACCCAGGTTAAATTTTAACCAATCAAATGCCTTCGATTTGTTGGATCGACCAATTAGAACGCAGCATTCAATAACCTGGTTTATTTTAAACTCGTTTAACTGGCCAGTATGAATTGGGTATTACTCACAAGGTAAAGAACGGTTTACCAAATATGATTGTTCAGCTCTGAACAACTGCCCGCCCAGAGTCCAGAAAAAGGTCAAACTGTCCTCCGGATGCCAATTTCGTTAGTTAAACCTTCCTCATTTATCAAGTCAAAATAACCAGATTTTTCGAACTCCTCATGTTGTTTATTGCCCTAAATTTATAGACCAGTTGCTGTTGCCAAAATAACCCAAAATTTTCGTAGGTTTCTTATGCAAATTACTAAATCTTCCTCAAATATGACATTAAGAAGCAAAACCTTCCTCCGACTCACAGCCGTGAAGCCGTTACTTTTTCTGGACTCTGTGCCCGCCTAAACACAACAACTTTGGACAAGAAGCATATCGCTGCAGAAGGAGATTAATTTCAACTAATTAAATTTTAGACTAAAGATCAATTTCAGTTGTTATAGTGATGTTGATGTACAACTTCTAAAATCGTCACAAAATGCGGTTAAAATACGGACTGTTGTTTGCAAATGCATTGAATTCATTGTGGCATCTAAAACGCACAAACTATCTTGGCCTATCTTGGGTCGAGAGTGGATTCACTAGCTGCAATTGGCGATTGTACAAAAGGCCTATTGAAGTTAAAATGATGTAACTTACCATGATTAAAACTGTGATATCCATCACTAAAAGAAAATACAAGTAAAAATTTACGATGTCAGATTGGGGACAGGGGGCCTATATTTTCAATAAAATCAAATGGTCAGCGGCGTTCTCCTTTAAAACGTGACAGTGGGCCTCTCACAATGTCCTTTTCAATTCAAGGCGAAACAGAAAATGCTAACATGAGGTCAATTTCAAACAGTAATTTTTTGGAAAAATTCTTGAATTAAACGTGATGTTATTCAAATCGAGTGTCTGGAATAACCAATGAGACTTATGTACTTTGAGACAGCATAAGAAAGAAATCAATTGTGGCTTTAACATTTTGGTTTTTCCACCAATTTGCAACCTTATTGATGAATTCTAGAACTTACTTGTTGCCTGGTGATGGTGGTGGCGTTGTTAGAAATGATGACGTCGGTGCATTTGGATTGATTTTTGACATCAAAACTTGATTCTTTCTCATGCCTTGCAATAATGTGGGTCTTGATTCAGGATCTATGCACCATAATGCTCCTTTTCCAACACCCTGTAAGGTAAGAATAATCTAAAATAAAAGTCATTTCAAGAATAAAATAAAATTTTGGAAAAATGTAGATTGCGACTTTGCAAACAATACATTCCTGGACTCGGCTTTTTATAGTTTTATACATCTTGTTTTGATATAGGTTTTATATGAATTTTGTAATTTTATTGACTAGTTTTACTTGTATTTATTCTGATGTGACTTTGTAATTAATTTGTTGGCTTGAATTAGCTTTTTTATATATTTATATAGCTATGTAAGTTGCCAACTTTAAATAAATTGATAATAATAATAATAAAGAAATAAATATCGTAATGACAGGATTGATGGCAATGACGACAGTGCATACATCAGAAATGGAAATTTCAATGTCACAAAGTTCGGCAAATAAACTTTCTGCTAAATTTATGCAATATCGGCAAAAAACAATTTGCCGAATTTCTTTCGAATGTTGGAACAAAATTGTGCCAGTTTTGACAACAAATAGAGCAAGTGCACACTCTCTGCCAAGATAATTAGATCGGTAGGTGATATCAGTAGGAAATACCGGATCGTTCTATCAGACCTCCTCATTTATAGGGGCAAAATTTTAAAACTATACAAAAGAATTTCTCTACCAAAGAATTTGTCTTCTTAGTGCATACAGATCTGTCAAGTCAAACTATATTTGAGAAAAAAATTGATGAGGAACAAAACACCAACCTGAGTTTTGTCTCTGTCAACTTTCTTGAAGCATTTATTCAACGACAAATTATGCCGCACTGAATTCTTCCATCCAAGAGGGGCACCTCGAAAATATCTAAAATTGTCCATAATCCAAGAATAAATGTCCTTGACTGGCAACTTCTTCGTTGGTGAGCTCTCAATAGCCATAAATATCAACATAGAGAACGAATAAGGTGGTTTTCCATAACCAGTATCCTTTGCGAACTTCGTCATCGATAAGCTGCGAGGGATACCTCCTGCTTCTTCCTCTAGAAACATTTCATAGTCTTTTAATGTTATTCGCTGGTTGGACTTATCATCTAGATTGCTAGATGACTTCGATTTCGGTGTTGATGTGAGTCCTTTAAGTAAGTTATTATCTGTAAGCCAACTTAAGTTAGTTAAGTCATCTTCAGTTGAGCCTTTGTCTGCTCGTAGATTCGCAAAACAGCTATTGCTTAAGTTGACTTTGACTCTGTTTAATGCCGAGTGTAATTTGGGGCAACCAGCGGATCGGCTGAGGTTGAAACGATCGAGAGCGCCACGAGAACAAGGACTTTGCTCTGGGGTTGTTTCGATTGATTCCTCGCTTTGTATAGGAATCTCCATCATCATCATTATCTACAATGAAACAACAAAATCATTAAACACAGTTTCGATAAATAAATCCCGAAACGAATGGGTGCATCTCTAACCAGCAGCTTTTTAGTATATGATTGTTGCGCGCTTGGCAAGTACTTTAGCTAAGAACGAACTGGAGGATATGAAATAATGCGTGATGGGATAGCATGTTACACCATGCGCATTGCAACTCCCCAAGTATCTATCAAACAAACGCTGTCACAAAATTTCAAAATTTTACTCGAGCATATGGCATCAATATTTTTCGATCTAAACGGTTCTCCCTAAACAGAAACCAACAGAAACTTTGGTGTAGCCTTTAGTATCTTCGTATTTCGTTAATTGTAAAGGTCACTGGGTTGACATGTACATCATGCTCCCTATGGTATCGTTTTTCGTAAATATGTTTGATAAATTGTAAATTTTTAGATTGTGCATATAAAAAAAAAATGCTTTTTAAAGTGAATTCGAACTACTCTGAAACTTGCTGTGTTCTCTCCTTGTTATTGGCCTACCTTCGTCTCTCACAACCGTTGGCCTACATACTTGAATTTACTTCATGTCACAATGCATGATTCCCATCTTGATTCCCATCTTGATTCCCATCTTATGCGGCTCGACATAAAGTAAACTCAAACGTTTAGGCCAGCAGTCGAAAGAGATCGTTTACGTTATCGTTAGGCCTCAGGAAAAGCATGTCAGTGTTCATCCTACTAGCAAGCCTTTAAAAACCCCTGTTATTTCATGAGAGTTGAGGGATAAAGAGCTTGAACTCATAGTTCCGTGGTCCTTGTTTGTGAAGAATTATAGCGCTTTTACTCCCATGACAAAAGAAATATTTTCAAATCACCAAGAAGGGTGAATTTTGTAAAACAAAAGATTCAGCTCATCGACATCACAAAGCGATTTGCTTTCCTGAACAATTAGTTTCACACCTCTACAATCTCTTACAAAAGTGTTGAACCCCTGCGGAAATCTACGTTTTTCGGAATTATTCCCCCCCCCCCTCCCCCATATCAATGTTGTTTGCTTGAGCGAATAATTCTTTCGGTGGATATGCATGAAAAAACCATTTGTGAACTGCAATCGGGCTGCAATCATCATTGAAACGGGGGAAGGAGCCAAAAATTCGATATTTTCAACAGGGGTCCAACACTTTCGTAAGTCAATCAAAATAAACAGAGAACGCGCAACAAAGGTGGAAATCTATTCTTCACAACTTCAAATCAACTTGTCGGGGAGCTGAATCTTTTGTTTCATAAAATTCACCCTTGCTTGTCAAAGCTGTCTTGCAAGTACAATATTGACCAGAATTTTCTTAAGGCCAAACGAGAGTTTATTCAATTCGGTTACATTAAGTGAAACTTTCATCGATCGATTAGAGCTAAATTTTTCTAAAATCAGTCCATTACATCGGCTTGTACTAAAGGCCACAAGGTGCATCCTTTTTCTAAGTCACCCAGTATAATAGAAAGATTTTCTTCAGCAGATCATCAACTAATATGATAGCATGGGAACAGTGCGAACGAGATCAAAGCAACTGCGTGTACAAGATGAGATAAGACGTTTTGTTTTCAAAATATTCTTTGATGAAAAAGAATGATAAGACGACTGACACGTAACGAATGCTAACAGCTGTATCGATCTGGACGAAGATAAATTTAAGAAAGATACAATCATTTAAAGCGAGGTATCGTTGGCAACAACCTTACACAAATCTCTTCAATCCGAAAAAATAAGTCTTTTGCAACTATTTGCTTCGTTTGTTTTGAAGAACTGCTCAATAGACCTTTCGATCAATAGTTCTCAGTTTGAGGCAAAATGCTGAATCCAGAACGAAATCGCTTCATTTGCAAGCGTTTACACTGAAACAGTCCGTGCTATGTTCAAATCGTACTCTATTCAAAATCGTTTTCAGAGTAAATCAAAGATCAAAGGGCATGATTTGGTACCGCTCTGATTCTAGAAGTCAAATGTCTTAATTCGTTGCAGAGACGTAGGAACCGGGGGGCACTGGGGGCACGTGCCCCCCCCCAAGATTTTGGAATAAACGAGAAATTGCCCTTTTTGTTTGAGGAAATGCCCTTTTTGTTTGAGGAAATGCCCTTTTTGCTTAATGAAAAAGGTGCCCTCGAAGTGTCGTGCCCCTCCAAGAAAGATGCTTCCTACGGCCCTGATTCGTTGTTTATGATATCACTAAGGAACGAAAACATCGGCCAAGGACGTTTGTTGACTTCTCGGTAATTCATGTTGGAAAATAAGAGCTTACAAATGAATTTGAGCACAAGACAAAAATAATTTTGAGTCAAGTTTGCCAAGGAACCCACAGATCAATTCACATTAAATCAGGAGGCGACAAGCTGTTTCTATGGTAACCAAATATTTATAAACATGGTCCTCTGCTGACTGGCTCCGATATATTGTTTTGGGTTGTCATGACTTCAAAAACGATCCGTTTAACGGCGAAGTGTTGCAGGTGAATTCAATTGCATTGTCCGTCAATGAGATTTTCTTAAATTCATTTAAAAACCTGTGACCACTTCTTGAAAATGCAAAATGCCGTTTTTTCTACAATCTTCTGTCTTTGTGAAGTTCAGCAGACAGCGTCGACAAAAAGAGCTATTATGCAGCAACTAATGATTGAATAATGGGCATGGTTCCACTACAGTTAGAGCAGGGATGGCGCAAGGAATCTTCCGACGGATAGGCTGGAACTTCCGACAGGGTAGGCTGCACGCAGGCTACGACAGGGGGGCTAAAATGGCAAAAAAATGCTGTTTTCGTACGTCATGTTGCCAAATTTCCTCCGACAATAACCCAAAATTTCCTCCAACGGAGGGCTAAATGCTTCCGACGGGGGGCTGTAGCCCCCTAGCCATCCCCTGGCGCCACCCCTGAGTTATAGAAATAAAATCGACAAGTACGCTTGACTCAATAGATCCGTCGCTATTGCCTTGGCCCATAACCAGCTTGGATTGAGTCTCCAGTAAATGTTGGCCTATGGAATGGTCATAATTTTCCTCTATATGCTGCTAGGTTTGTACGCTCGACGATGCTTCTCTCTTTGCGAAAAGCAAAGTAGATTTTGAAGGAAACTAAAACAGAACACGTGTTGTATCCTGTCAGCATATCGTTGCAATGTGCAACCAACGCACGAGGGGGTGTATGGGGTGTATCACATCATGGGTAGCTAGACACCGCAGTTGTACTTCATGATAAGAGTGATTCTGTTTCCTATCCTTGTGCCAGCCGCCATTTTGAAAGTTCTGTTGTTAAGATGGTTCAGTTGTTAAGGAACCTCCTCCGCAGAACTATATAGAGAAATTTTTTCCTCCGCAGAAGCATATTAGTTGCGGCGCTCCTCCATAAAAGCACACATGCAGTGTCTAACCACCCATGATCACATCCCATAAAGGCGTACGAGATTTCTAGGAAAATAGAAGGATTTCTATGAGACTTCAAGGATTTCTCAAAAATACAAAAGGATTTCCGTAAAAAGTGTACGAGATATGTTGGGAATGATTTGCCCCTCGCCTACGTATCTGAAGGCACACCGGCACAAGAATTTACAAATAATGGCAAAGCTGGAAAATCCCAATTCTGTCGTTCAGCAGTATTGACCAGAATGACAAATTTAGGGTTTTGGCGTGGCGATGAACTGAAACGATCATCGTCATTCGAAAATTCATCAGATTTCTGCAAAATGTAGAGTGAAACGCTCGTTCAAGACTTTGTTGCAGGATAGCTAAAATGTTTATTGAGGGGTTAAGCTAATTCGAGGAAATAAGAAACGAATTCGTGGCTGTCATTCTGTCAATCAATTGAATGAATACATTTGGCAGTATTTTAACGGATGAAACATGACAACAATAGCCTTTTGTTCTGCTATTAGCCAATCCTGTTAGATCTTGCGAGGAAAGCTCTAAGATCTTCTCAAGCAGAGGTAAATTCACGACGGAAATAATGATGTGGCTATAAGTATTACCAGCTTAATGCTCGAGAAACAAAGCATTGTTGTCCACCTTTTCAAATGAAGTGACATTCCTTTTGAACCATATCCCATCTAAGCCTATGCTTATTCGAAGTAAGAGGGAATATAGGAAGAAAGTCCATTATTTTTTAAATTTATAATACGATTTTTGTTACAAATCCGGACACATAAAATATTTGTTGTGAATCAATTTGCGTTAGGGATAATTGGATTTCGATGCAATTCCTTTGCATTTTGCTCAAATTAAATATTTAGCAGTTGGTTTCTCGTTTTAGTCCGGAGGCGGTAAATTTCATAAAGAAAATACTTTATTTTAGATGCAACTGCCAGGATCTTTGCGTGATCTTCTTCAAATCTTTAAGTCTTTCTTGGAAAACATGTTTGTTCAAAACTTTGTTCATGCTTTTTTAATGTCTTTTTCACTCACCAAGGCTATGATATTTGCATCGAGGTTTAATTCTTCGAGGTTATTTTGAAGAAGGACATAACTTGTCATTGTTCTGAAGCAGAAGTGCACTAACTTTAATCATGCATGTTGCTATATTTTGACAAAGTTGCTCGTTGATAAAACCACCGATAACTATGAAAAAGTGTGGCACACTTTTACCAAACACATTTTTGAATCAAACTTAACAACTCTTCTACACCACTGAGCTTTAACCAACGAATTTTGAGGTTTCCCACCAGTATATCTCTTTTTAAAAAGGTAGTGGTATAAAAAAAGGATGCCCTCTCTTTGTATGAAAATGTACGAAGTATCAAGGTATTGTTTCATATCTTCAAAGACTGGAGAAAATACAGCTTGAAATAAACAATAAATTGCATGCTTCAGGCTTTGTGGTTTTTCCCTTACCCAAAATAATACAGGAAGGCAAGGAAACATTGTCTGGTTGGGGTTGATAATTTTAAGTATCTTAGCTAATCTGTTATCAATAGGACATAACCTTTTGGTTCGACCACATCAATATTTAATTCACATCATCTGGTTATGTTTGACAAAACTGAACTCAACCACAACCTTTGGTTTTACAGATCACCACAAAAATATTGCCAGAAGGGAAAACTGGCGAGGCTTTGGATCAAAGAGTTGTCAGTTTTGGAGTGAATGAGAATTGAATCTTATTGTAACTCGCCATTGTTCCTCCTCCAAGAAATGTTTTGCATCCAGTTTCTCTACAATCACTCTTATGGTTCTGAGTCACAGAGGCTAAGGGTAAGGGGGCCAAGTTCCTGAATAATTTTCAAGCATTGCATGTTGAAAGTTACAAACATTCAATATCTTCCAGCTTTTCAGGCTGGCAATGTCACTGTTGCCAAAGCATTTTTTTAAACCAATAAAACAATGATCAATTTCTGGAGTGATGTAAATTGTGTCCCAAAGAAATTGTGCCCCGTTTTTGCAGCTGATGTGGAGAAGGTGTAACTTCAATTGTCTCATTCTTTATATGGATGCATAGGATAAAGCTTCAACTTAGAGTTTGAGACCTTCAATCTTACAAGTGGTTGCTGATTTATGGCACAATAAGACAGTCAAAAGAGCGGTTGCTTGAAAAACAGCAGGTCCTTCGTTTAGCAATGATATATACCAAAATCAAGTAGATATTGCAAGAGTAGGCTGTAGCGTAGTATATCAATTATATCAATATTTGAAAGAGGGTTGATAGGGTTGCTTACATTGAAAGGTAAATCCCCCACCCCACAGTGTACAGCAAAGGGTTGCTGTGTTAACAGAGCTACTATCAGTTACAATAAGACTTCTTGATATGCATATATAGTTCTGGACTTGATGCTTTGTTAAAAAGCTCTGATTGATGTCAAAAAACCTTCCCTGAGTCCCTTCATGAAAATAAAAATGCAGGGGCGGTGCCAGCTCCAAAAAAAGTGGGGTTGACACAGGATAGAATCTATTGCTAGAAGGTATACATAATTTTTTTACATTGTTTTTAATTAAGAATAAATACCGACCTGAGAAATTGGGGTGGATATGCCCACCCCAGTCCACTACCTGGCACCACCCCTGAGACGAAAGTAGATAAATCCCAACATGTGAAACTAAACAAAGGAATGTTGATTTTGTTTTCATGGTAGTGCAAGAGAAATCATGCATTTCTATGGCCATCATATGCATTAGAAATAAAAAATTACCGGGGAAGAGGTCGAGGTTTTCTCCTTTGTTTTTTTTTAATTGAAATAAAGACTTGGGAGAGGTTTATTTATAGTTTTCCCTCTGTAGCTCCTTGTTCTTGTAAAAATTTGGTATTATCAATTTTAAATTCTACAGCATAATAAAACGTTTCTGACTTCAATCATGCTTTAATTTTGTCCTGAAACTTTACACTTTTTAAATCAAGCCACATGAAATTGGATACAATCAAGCCAAATGTTGACATAATTCTAGTTGCACACTGGACCATGCCAACAGACGATTATGGAAAAGATGGCATTGAGGGGCATTTGACCCAGATTCACGATCAAATTTCCATAGAATTACTGTTCATTCCATTATAGAACGCAATGCATCTTGGTCAAATGCCCCTCAATCCCATCTTCTCATGTGGCTCTGGTTGGTTTCCAAAACAAATACCAATGTATGTTAGGATGTTCCTGATTGGAGTTTTCCAAAACACATCGCAATATATATAATGGTTTTCTGTCATTATCTTGATGGTTTATGAGAGACAGTATTTTTTGTGCCAGTTTCACTTTTCAAAGCAACCATCAAATTTGTTTCAAAGATTTTTAATTTCAAATTTGTGAACTGTATAGATTCTTATTTCTTCTGATTCAGTTTTTATGATGATTTTCTGTGACAAGTCCAGACTGAAAAGTATGGCACTTCTCACCAAAATCTCAGGTGCGACAAAGCTTCAGACCAAAACAATAATAATAGGTGCAGGTGCGCACAAGCTCCCAGCTGCATTAAAAATCTATTATTTTCTCCCTAGTTCATAATTTCTTTAGAAATTTCAGGTGTACTGTTGTGATATTTATTCTGACATTTCGGGTGTGCCTATACCATACTTTCCAGATTGGTGACCAGTGTTAGACAAAAATGTTTAGCAAATGGCTCTATTTTCAAAAGCAATTTTCTAATTCTGTACCACATGGAGACTTTTCCTTATAATTTTAGTTCTGATATATCATGGCACATAATTTGTGTTAAACACTTACTACAGTCAAACTCAAATAGTCCGATCGTTCTGGACCACAGAAAACTTATCCGACTTACATAAATTTCGACTTATGGGCAGTAATTTTGACGCTGATGGGACTTTCAGGTACCTCCATATTTGTCCAAGTTATGCGAATATCTGACTTATATGAGTCCAACTCATGGGAGTTTGACTGTATAAATCAACAAAAACAGTAGGGTCCATTTATCTAGCCAAAGATCAGAAAAATGTTTCAAGTCAGTGTGAATTGTTATCCTAAGCTGCAATTATTGCGTGTGACTGATTAAAAGGTTACCACTTCAAATAAATGTGGCTTCCTAAATCCTTAGGATCACAGTTTTCCTGCTGTCATGTGTTTACAAAAGAAAGCAGCCTCTCTCAGCAGCCATCAACAGGCCATTTGTTATTGTAATAATTGATCTAAAACATACACGAATTCGCTTCCCGATATTTCACAGAAAGTGTCAATAGTCACTTTGATGAGACCCAAGAGTTGTTTCCAAGCCGGATATTGGCTTGAGGTTCCGTTTAACACCAACAACAAAACTTCAAATAGACATATCCGTGTTGCAGTCATTTTGTTTCGCCATAGAAAAAATATAACTGGCATAAAAGGTGGGCCTCTGTCGAAATTAGTATCATTTTCAAGTTATTCCTTGAACTTTCATCTAATAACAAAACCCGGCTAAATAGAGATGATGGAATTCTCGAGTTTTATAAATAGAGCAGTACAATGGTGATCATATCTAATGGCACCCGACCGAGAAGAATTGGAGGCAGCAAATTTCAAATTAGGCCACAAGTTGAAGTGTCAAACAAAACATGAATAAAAAATCCAGTAAGATGAAAGGAAATAAATCGAAACCACAACTAATAGCTTATTAATCTCTTGCAATAGGCCCATGAACGCTGTTCACTTTCGATCGACGAAGGAGGGTTTAATTTTTCCCTGCCTGGCAAAGAAAGGCTTCAATCAGGCCTAGCAAGGCGCCAGAAGAGAAATGGCGCAAAAATGGAAACCACTGCAAATGATAACGAATGATCTTTAATGTCGAGGGATGAAATTAGTGTTAAAAGGAAATGGAAAGAATGAACGAAAAGGGGGAGTTGACTTGTTGAATGTTATGTTAGGGAAACAGGCTTGAGGGCGATCAAGGATTCGAAGGCATGGTAACCACATGTGACATCAAAACGAATTGTTCATGACGCGTCCTAACTTTACACATGGCGATCGAATGTTTACAAGAACACAAAAGTTTAACAAGATAAAAATACGCTTACCTATTAGTGTCGTTTATGAACTATCGTAGGAATAAAGTAGAAGACAGCTCACGATCATGTAGTTTTGCTTTTTCTCCAATTTATATACGCAGTATACATGCCATGGCTATCCTATTTTCACAATGGCCGACACCACAAGGCATTAGAGCTGTTGTCATAGTAACGTCAACCAGCTCTGACCAATCACAGCCAAGATGTTTTCAATTTGCAAAGTCAGTCATGCGTTACGCTATTAAGATAATTATTCGAAAATGCAACTGGCAAAATGGCGGCAACTTCGAAATAATTGTTTATTATGTTAGGATAGAGACTCCTTTCCGCTCACGCAAACATTTTCAACGTCACAAAGCAATTCTGCAGCATTTTCCCAAGAAATTAGGCCAATATATTATCCAAGAGCAGCTCCAGAAAGACACGAACTCGAGGACATTCTCTTGCTCTTCTGAACTCGTGGTCTTTGACGGGTAGCCAGCACCATGGCAACGCAATTGGATGGCGGGCGCCCATTGCAGCCACGATGATAATAGAGGCACACGCCATGCATGTGCTCTAACTTATTTTGGGGCTCTTTTGTTCTTAGCAAGTTTTGGCGCCAAATCCGTGACAATCACGTTGCACGTTCTATAACGGCTTTGTCTTTAAAAAATTCATATTTTCTTTATATTGTTTATTTTATAGTTCGTCTGAGTGAAGAATATGGAAAAACAGCCCCTTCAACTGAAAGTAGTTACCCCGACATTTCCCCCTTGTCTATTCCATCATTTTTCGACCATCCTCAAATCGGGAATCCTGAAGTCTGGTGCATCTGCGGAATAGGACGATAAAAGATGGAACGCAAATCGGCCTTTTAGCTATTCTACAAAAAAGTCTGGATCGAGCGATATTTTTCGACATTTCGAAAGATTGGACTGGCGTTAGAGCTTATATCAGAGTTGTGGACATTCGAAAATCGGTCAGATTTCTACAAAATATGTGTAAACATACCGCTCGATCCAGACTCTTTTGTAGAATAGCATAAGGTCTATTATTTGTAAGGTGCAGGTCCATATAAATTTTTGAAATAAGTTTATCAGGGTATCAAATGATTTGAAGTGACCAGGGATGACCAGTGAGGGGGTGCCAAAAGTAAATATTAGGTAGACATTAGGTAATAAATATTCTTGTCATTCAACTGACAATTTTGCTGTGAACAGTGTCAAACGATCTTAGCACACGTCCCGATGTCATTCATTGTGAATTTTGTTGTTACGTTTTTGTTGAACGCTCTGTTTATATCGTCGCGGATCAAACGTTGTGTTGGTTTTCGAAAATGAACCTGGGTTAGGTACCAGTTGCCTAAATGAAGCTGGTCAGTTTAGGTAGTATAATACAGCATAGGCATCGCATCTTTGCAAAACTTTAAAATTAATCACGCAAAATGTTATTGCCTTATTCTTCCAAATGAATTACGTGAAGGGAAGTTTAGGTAATTTGCCATAATTCCAGAGAGAGCATTCTTGAAGTCATCATTATTTTTAGAATTACAGAGTTTTTATGTTTTATGAAAGAAAGTATGTAAGGAACTATCTAAAGCTTTGACAAATACCAAAAACACAATAAATTCTAAACTGATCGAGGAAAATCAATAAAACGTCCAAGAAATACTCAGTTTTTGAAGATCTACAACATGGTAGCAAGCAAAAGTCTGTAGCTTTCATGGTTAACGATTTAGCAATTTGATGACGTCACAACTTCAAAACTAGCAGAAATATAAAATACGCTTGTAATTCTGAAAATAATGATGATTTCAAAAATGCTCTCTATGCGATTATGGCAAGTTGCCTGAAGTATCCTTCCTGTTCATATGAAAGAATAGGGTAATAATATTCTACATTGTTTATTTGAAAGTTTTTCAAAGATTCGACCCCTATGCATTGGCGTAGAGGGTGCCCAACGTTTAGGGGGGCTTAGTATGGATCTTGCCCGAATATGATGGCTTCGGTGAGGTAAAACTGCCCGAATGAAGCCTTAAATCTGATGAATTTTGCCTTATTAGGGGGGATGCAGCCCTCCCAGCCCCTATGTCTCCTACGCCTATGCCCCTATGCTATTTATTAGTTACAACTTTGCTTTCTCGTAAGATTCACCTGACGTTAGCTTCTGACTACGTGGACTTTAGGCCCTGCATTTATGAGAATTTTTCTCAAAAACCGTCTACATTTGTAATCCCTAAATACCAACCTCAAAAATCTACTACGATTATATAAAACAAAATAATGAAAATTTACTATATACATTTTAAATAAATGTTCGGCTGCTGTTCCTTTCAAATTGCAACTCTTAGTAGGTCTTTCCAAGTTTCTCGAATACTGGAATCGGGGATACGAATCTTTTGAATGGCTGAAATGAAACAAGCAAATGTTTTAAAAACCACAAATATTATATTTATACTTGGTGAGAAAAAAACTGGAAATTTTCAAAAAATCTTGCAAAAACGTAATTTTAGCGGTTTTGAACATTTCTCGTTGCTGATTTGCGTCAAGAGCTAGATAAATTGCAGCTTATTGCAAAGTCCTCAAAAAGGATTTTGGAGTTGGCGAGGATTTGCGTTATTTACGAGCTACCAGATTTCAAAGCATACTCCAAAATCACGAGATATGATTGCCAAATGCCATTTCTATCCGGCAGCATCAGCACCGCCTAATCATGGTTGCTGTTGCTGCTGTCCTTGATAAAGCTTGGTATCATGCAGGACTTGAAAATTCATAAGAAACTGGAAGATATAAATTTTTGGCTAAAATATGACGTCTTATAAAATAAAATTGCTAAAATTATGGTTTTTCAATCCCTTATTTCTAAAATTAATTTGGTCCTTGCTACAATCGCATATGAAGACATTTTCAAGAAAAGACATTTTTGCAATCTTTCTTTTCCAATGTTCTTTTGGTCATTCAGCAGTGATATTGTCAAAGTCCAACAATAACAGAAACGGTTAAAGTCACCTGACCAGAGGTGGGGTCAGCACTTGAGAAGTGAGGGGGTCTGGGGCGTAGCCACAGGAACTATTTTCGTTACCACATCCTTTAAAATCTCGGAAACTTTGGCCGTGCCCTTCTAGCTACATTCAATTTAGATTCTTGAGCACACTTAAGCTGCCTTGCCCCTTCAGAGTTGCCAGTTTTATTGCATTTTCTGTACGAATCTTGAGGACAATCTTTTGGAAAATTGGGTAGTTCGGACCCCCAATATCCCTCCCCCTTTGGCTCCTTCACTGCACCTGTCTACCCTTGTTCTCAAAGTGATTACGATTATTCTAATATTTTGCTACTTTGATGAGGTGAATCAACATGAGCGTACAAATTTTAATCCCCTCATGTAAAAGGTTATTGGACTTTGCTTTGGGATGGACAGTTTAGCATAAATTTTAGCATATTTGATTAGAGAGCTTTAGATCAAGGAAAAAACCGAGCACATATTTGGAAATAATCAATTTCGCATGGAAAAGATGAAATAAAAGACGTCTTGGCCTCTCGGGAGTCAAAATGTTATCCTCGTTATCTTTTGCTGATATCTTGAAAATCAAGCTCCAAACCATGGATCACAAAGAAAGGAAAGATTGATTAAAAAGTTAGGAAGACTGAGAATTGGGCCAGGAATCCCTTCTATGATGTCTTCACTTTTTTTGTTACCGCAGAGCAAAACCATTTGGTTTGCTTCATGATAAAAACACTTAGGACATTTCGCTCGATCCAGGAAATTTTCTGATCAGTGTTCTACTTGCAAGATAATGTTTTTAAGTCTAAGTTACTTTTAGGTTTGCAAAAGAGCCTGGATAGAGCGATATTTTCATATATTTTGTCAGAAATCTAACCAATTTTCTAATGTACACCACAGTGATAGATTCCATAACGTCACTCAACCGAGAATGTATAAAAATGTAGCTCGATCCAGATTCTTTTGTAGAATGGCTGAAAGGACTATCACGGACGAATCAATCAAACACTTCATGTGGTATTTAGAGGCTCAGAAAGTTTTGCAGTATAGTAGTTAGTCTTTAAAAACATTAAAGTACAATAAATATTTAAATTCGACCATCTTGCCCACAACAGCTGTATATCTTTGCGGTCACTAACCTAAAAGATGTGCCTTTGGTCACGACACGTGCACATGGAACTTAGTCATGTTCCTAAAAAAGACACTCCAGTGGTCGTTTATGATCCCAAACAGACTAGCATTGTTTTAGAATACCAACATGAATCATGAATCGGAGTTGTTTGTTTTAGTTTAGTTTATAAAGTCATCGAGACCTATTTTAGGAGTTTTCAGGCAAGAGTATGTTCAAATTTAAAACGCTCAGTTTATGAGAAATTTTATTTTACTCAACTTTATTTCTATCTTTTAAATTAAGAATTCTAATCCAGAATTCCAGATGAAACATTTAGAGCTTTATTAAGTTCTGGGTTTTTAGATTAAATAAAAAGGGTGGAAATTTAACGTTTTTGCGTTATCAAAATTTTAGGGAAAATTCTGATTTTATTATCTGTGAAGGCTACCTTTAAATTTTGCACCACTGAAAAATATTTAATATTTATAGTTTTTCGCAGTGACTGGATTGAAAAATGCACAAAAATGAGGCAAGATTTTATACGGTTTGGTTAACCCATATATGGGTCTGACTTGAGCATGATTAATAGCAGAGAAGAACGGAGCCTTGCAACAAGTCAAAATTTTAGAGAGTTCTAATACAGCATTTAAGGACTTGATTGCATTAGAAGACAAAAAAACGTCCTGTTACGCTTTTAGGATCACAGTAAAATAGATTGAGTATCCCTGCTAAACACGACGAGTGGACAAAACGAGCCTCGTTGCATTTTTTGTGTGGCTTTCAAGAGTCACGAAAACAGTGAAAATTATGTATCTGGGACTAATATGTTTGTGAAAGCTTCTTGGCATCTAGGGTTCCAGTTGCACAAAAGCGAAATCTTGCCTTTGACAAACATCCCAGCATGCAGACCCGTGACATATGCTCCATCTTCTTCCACACAGAAATAGGTTTTTGTGGGAACATTCCTCATTTTTGGATAGAAACTTGGTGTATGGGAGTAGAGAGCTAGAGAGGTCTAGAAAATGCTTTTCTTTTCACAGAAACTCTTCTCCTGTTTGGATGAATGTAATTGTGTTCTATCTCTAGCTAGCCGAGATGGAGCCTTCTCCTCAAATAATCGAATACAAAATTGTGCATTTTATTGACCTTTGAGTGGGGTACCGGAAAAATCTCTTCCGGCTAGACGGGACATTTTGCTAATATAATCAGGCCTTAAGTCTAATTCATTTAATATTTAATAAAGACTATATCGCCAAACACTTACTTTAGTTGGGAATACTTCTTTTAATTACCGTTATCTTTATCTGCAATCCGTTCAATTGTAAAGTATTTCACGTAATGTATTTGTATCACTTTAACATTGACCAATTTACAGCTGTCTCACATAGTATGGTTTCGTTGTGGCTTTTATATCTTTTTTATCTGTAGTTACTGTAATAGTCGAATCTCGTTATGTAGCTTTGGTGACTAGGATTCTGAAATGATATTTTATGATTTAGATGATTTAAACAGAATGATGGTTATTTTAATAATCATGGGCTTTAAGAAACGCGGTAGTTGTTTTCATATAGCAGTTCTTTCCTACCTGTTTCTCTGTGCTCGGTTTTCCTTGTATCCCTGTGTCCTCAACAACAGCAACCTTCACGGGCATAGGGACACAGGGAGGAAAAACTGCCATATGAACACAACTACCGCGTTTCTTAAAGGCCTTTGTTTTAATGGATTTTAAAACATAATTAAGATCTTTAAAAAACCGTACAGGGTGACTCAGAAAATTTTCCCCTGTTTCAAAAATCATTGCAGCAAAATATTTGCGCTATGATCACCAAAGTTAATTTTTACAATAGCAAAAAGATTGAAGTATTTTGTTCATATTTCATATTTTGTCAATTTGTCAATTAAGTGGAATGTCTTTTTGAATGTGAATATAATCATTATCGTCACAATTCTTGCCCTTCATTTTTTGGTGAAGCTTCGATTCCTGCCAATACTCAGATTTCATATTTTGTTGGTAATTTTCAAAATAATAGTCTCTTGGTAGATTCGAAAGATTCAAAATATCAGTCTTGTAGAACAGCCGGAAAAGGGCCTAAAATGCATGACCAAAGGATTTTTGAAACAACTTGTCACTTTCGCAATACAGCTTGTCACTTATCACTTGTTTTAATCATCTTTATTTTAGAACAATAAATCAGATATCAATTTCAGATTCAGTTTAAATTTATCATTTTATTAATTATGCTAATTCTCAAAAGAATTACAAATGGATTTCAAAGGATCTGAAAGACTTGATCATGTGTTTTAGGCCATTTTCCAGTTGTTCTGCAACACAGATTTATCGAAAATTTTGAGTTTACCAGGAGACTATTATTTTGAAAATTGCCAAAATACTACAAACAATACTTCAATCTTTTAGCTACCAGAAAAATTTATTTTGATTATTATTGCACAAGTACTTTGGCTGCAATGATTTTTCAAATAGGGGGACAATTTTTGAGTCAACCAGTAGATAAAAGATTTGCAAGAAGTCGGTTGGTCGCACTTTAGTTGATTTTTTAGGCCATGCATGCATTATCATAAAAACAATGGCAAATTACTCCTGTGATAGTTAACGATACTGAGACCAAAGTCATGTTAATATTTTAATATTTCAAAGAAATTTTAAGACTTTCTCGATAGGCTTTTAGCTATTAGTGTAAGCAGACTTGCTTCGAGTCGACTTTCTATTAGATCTGTTATCAAGTATCAAGGCTTTTACATTTAAGATAAATTTTACAAACGATTTGACACAACGAAGCGGAAAGGTGGAGTTGGCAACCTTCTTGAGCTGGATCTAGCTCAATCAAAAAAGTTTTGCCACACAACTTAGTGATGCTTTTACTTACTTCCTTTACATTTTAAATTTGTATAATAGATATCGTATGTTTTTATTGTACTTTTTATCCTTGTTGTTACATTTATAAATGTTTCATTTTAATATTTGTCTCAAAATATTTTTTAAACCTATAGCACCGTCAATTTTAATCTTGATGGCGAATGAGAACTGATTTGCAAAATATTGATGCAAGCAATGATAACAGAATCATTATCATACCTTTTCAGTAATTCTTTGTTGTTGGTCTTCGTCTCTGAAATGTCTTGTTCCATATGCAGGCCTAAAGAAGAAATCACTTGATTAAAAACATGGCACAAATCACAAGAAAGATTGTCCATTCTATTTAAAATGTTTACCTAGCGCCATGGTCATTGAAATTTTCTACAGCACAAAAAGGGAACAAATTGACAGCAATTAAATCGCTTTCTTCGTGTGTTGGGAGGCTAACAAAATTGGAGTTTCTTTATATTTTGGTCCACATCTCATCGGAACTACCAGATGGACAAGGAACATAAACAATTATTTTGAAAAATCACAAAAATTTCATGAAATACTGTAACTTATCTTGAAATTTCATATTTTTGCGATTGTGTCGACGATGAAGTTGTTGTTTGGTGTGGCAAGTGTTTTATTATCTTGGAACAAAAATTATTACATTTAGTTCGAAAATTCCTATTTTAAGCAATAGGTATTATCACTAACATCTTCATATTTCAAATGGAAGTTGGTGTGCATTTAAGTTAAGAGGTAAGAAAAATGGGTTGAAACTTGGATTCAATATTCACTTCTTGTAACGTTTTAGTATGCTTTAAATCATGTAGCTCTCTAAACAACAAGTTCTTACTAATCCCAAAGACAGTTGAAAAATATCTGCATAAACCTAGAATCAATTTGGTCCTCGATATAAATTAGACAAAAACAGATATTTCAAGGTCAGCCAAACAAACATGACCTCCAAATCTTTAAAAAACATTGCATGAATGGTTAATGCATCTTTCGTTTGATTTTAGGGCTTGAAAAGAACTTCAGGTACGTTGCTATAATTCTATATGTAGCATTTCTAATGTCTTCATTATTTTTAGAATAACAGCGGTTTTCTTTTTATTGAAAGAACTCGTGAAAAATTTTGAAAACAAATAAAATAGTCGTAAATCCTAAACTAAAGTATGAAAAACGGTACAATCTTCAAGAAAACCATAGTTTATGAAGGTCTATAATATGGCTGTAAGCAGAAATCTGTAGCTTTTCTAGTTTACGATTTAGCAATTTGATGACGTCACATTCTCAAAACTGGCCCAAGCAAAGAAGATGCTGTAATTCTGAAAATAATCAAGATATCAGAAATGCTACATAAAGGATTATAGCAAAGTACTTGAAGTTTCTTTCAAGCCGTTAAATCAAACAGAAGATGCATTAACCATCCGTGCAATGTTTTTTAAAGATGCCAAAGATTTGGAGGCTATGCTAGCCAAACAATAATAGATTTTAGCAATTTTTAATTTCCGTTTCATTCTTTTAATCACCCGCTGCGTGTGTCCTACCAAAGCCTTTCGATCTCACAAGACGATTACTAACATGGCATAAAATCATCCTACTCTTGGAGCACGACCAAACAGAAGTAAAATTACACATACCTTCCGTGTAGAGTATTCTTGTCTATCAATGGTACGTAGCGCTCTTGCTGTTTCGTGAATGGTAAAAATCTGAAAGAAAAAATAATGTTGCACTCAGTTAGAATTTATGTTCGAAAGTGCTCTTTGTTTTCAACCTCGTTCCCAGGGTGTTCTTACGTCATACGCTAGTCACGAAGCAGAGTGAACACCCTGGTACACTTAGTCCCAATCCGCCCAAAATAAGGGCGGATTAGCAGCCATTATGGATTTGCGGTTGGCAGGGTAACGCTCATTATGCGACCTCGATTCCAAACAACACAGTAACATTGTATTGGTTGTTGCTTAGTGACTACGCTATATTGTTGCTATTCGAATAATTAGTAAGTTTTCGAGAAATAGTTTGTGTTATCTATTGTTTTCGAATAGCCAATCAAATTGCAGAACGGCCACTTGTATCCCAGAGTAGAGTTAGAGCAACGAACTCACTCTGGGGACGAGATTGCTTTGTTTTTAAACAAATTGCAGTGATTATCAAAGACACGTCTATAATAAAATTAAGTTGATGTTATTAAGTGCACTGCCGTAAAAACACGATGCTCGTTATGTTTTGTTCAGTTAGGATCTTCCACGTTGAAAAATACTTCGCTAGGGAATGGTCATTAAGTATGCACTATGCCGGGGTGGAGGGTATATAGGAGGGGTACGAGATTTGTTTGCTACTTCAAGATGGGGTAAGAAATGAATATTGATGTTTTTTAAGGGGTATGAAATCAAAATCACAGTTTAAAGAAAAATTGTGCAATAGTGTATATATATAAGTAGTTATTCAAATGATAGCGAGGTAGTGTACAGAAAATGATAGCGAGGATGTTGACTATGATCTAAGTTAGACTTTAACTGATAGATTAACACAAGAATCTTAGAGATTGGTCAACTACATTGAATTATAACATTATAAAATTGGTGCAACGTTTCCTTCACTCATCCGAAAAGATGTAACTTAGGATATTCATACAGACGACATGTCACGTGACTTGATCAATTCGCGCTCGAAAATCAGACTTGGGGTAAATGAAGCCATTACAAAGTATAGCGTCGCACTGGGATTTTGAGAGTGTCTCGTTTATTTATCGCAATAAATTAATTAAAAAAGCTTGGAAGCTGCTCAAATTGTTCAAAGACTTTAGCAGATAGATAGGCGAATGTCTAAAAGGAAGGTTGACTTTGAAGAAGCAACGAGCAACTAACGGCGGACGGAGTTTGTGGTTCTGATTACGACATTATCGTCGCAAAGGCAAGTTTCTCGCAGCTTTCTTGGCCTAAATTTTTGCTTTGCTTTTAAAAACAGCATGTTCGTGTGTTTATTTCGTAGGTTTAGGTCTGACTGACAATTGCTACCTGTCCTTTCCCTACTCACTATCGCAAGGTAGAATAGAGGAGCAATTTTATGCAACTTTTTGCAAATTTCCTATAGATTCCTATAGAAATTTTCTTTAGATTTACCCCAAAACAAGATGGCGTCGTGTTTTAAACGCTGATGTGACGTCATGCCGTCTGTATCAATGCTACATTTTAAAGATTAATTTGGTTGTTGACACACTTATGCAAAAAGAAAGTATCAGGATAAGCTGAAAATTAGAATGTTAGTGAATTTTGGAAAAAAGAACAGTAGCCCAGAAATAAACCTAAAAGCAGCCCTAAATTTTGAATTTCTGAGCATAGGCATCAAATCTTTAAAAAAGATTGCACGGATGGTTATTGAATCTTCCTTTTGATTAAGGAAGCTATTATTGTTCATTGGTATTTTTTGATATCTTGATTATTTTCGGAATTATAGCGCTTTTTGCGTTTCAACCAGTTTTGAGGCTGAAATGTCATCAAATTGCAAAATCGTAAACAAGAAAAGCGACAGATTTCTGCTTACCGCCATATTTTAGACCTTCATAGACCTCAATTAATTTAGGATTTACGATGCTTTTAATATTTTTCCAACCTTATCATGAATTTTTCAAATAAAAAGAAATTTTTCAAACCTTATCATGAATTTTTCAAATAAAAAGGAAAAAGCTGTAATTCCGAAAATAATCAAGATATCAAAAAGTTCCAAAGAACAATAATAACAAAGTACCTGAAGTTCCTTTTAAGCCACAAAATCAAAAAGAAGATTCAATAACCATCTGTGCAATCATTTTTAAAGATTTGATGCCTATGATAGATTTCTGCTACTATCAAAATTTAGCCAATTTGCTTCATAAAGCCACCTTGCTGCTAATAACATTGGACACTAGAACCACTTTACAGAGAATGAGATTCAAATAATATGCTAAATGAAATTTAAGTAGTAAAGTACAAATATTGAATATACATACTTGTCTTCGATAACCCTTTTAGTCCACTCTTCAGCTTTTAGTTTCGATCTGAAAATATGAATAATGAATCCAAATCAATTAAAAGAATTAAAAATAAATCTCGGCGGATTTTTGGAGGAATTTTAGGTGTTGGTGTTTGGTTCACTGAAAACCAACAGAAAAAATGTAAAACGAAAACGAGGCCACGTTTGAAACCGGTCAGTTTCCGCTTCGAGAATCAGAAAAAGCGGCCTCGTTTTGCATTTTTTCTGTTTGTTTTCACTGAACGAAAGACAAATTGTGGATTAACAGTTGAAATATTGGACGAAAAGTTCACAACGCGTACGCAACACAGGAGGGGGGGGGGTTCTTGGCCAAATTTCGGATAGAGGTGTGCCGCGAGCATCTTCAAAATGGTACCGTTGGCTAGACCAATTTTTGTGAAAATGATACCCTTGGCTAGACTAATTTCTATACCAAAAGTGCCATTATTTGCCGTTTTCTAGGCTCAAATCACCAAAATTTCACCTTCTCTAGACCAAAATCGCCAAAATTTGGGGTTTCTACACACAAATTAAGAAAATTTGGCCTTTCCTGGACGAAAATTGCCAAAAATGATACCCTTGCTTAGACTGGCCTAGACTAAAATAGACTAAACCGCCCCCCCCCCCCCTCCGTGGTACGCAATAGGAAACAGAAACACGAGGAATGACTAAAGCTAGTTTGCACTTTAGCAGACATATTTAAAAATTTCCCTGTGTTTGAATTTTGTACCGATTTTGGAAAGACAGCAGATACTTTCGAACACCATATTCGACGTTTTGGATTCGACATTCCATTATTCGAAACATATGGTCCGAGGAGCCACAGAGACGTGAGAGAGAAGAGGCCAAGCGTGGGCCTAAATAGACCGATGTTATGAATGGTCAAAACCACGCACGGAAAATATGTTTTCAACAAATAAGTGTATCATTTAAATGGCAAACCCGTTGCACTAATGAGAGACTTAAACCCTATTTACACTGCAAAATTCTGTGCACGGCGCGGTTAAAACTGGTACCCGCACCAAAAACAACAGCAAGGTAGTCCGAGCGCGGGTAAAAATGGTACACATACCAGAAATAATGGAAAGGCTTGGATAAAACTCCTAGCGTAAACGCTATGTAGAACCAGTTTTTTTAAAGTACGCATACCAACTTAACCCGTGCCTTGCCAAAAAGATTCTGTGGTGTAAACGGAGCTTCAGACAACGAACGAATACCAACCTTGATTCCTCAATAGATCTGAATGACGTTGCAACTCGCAACGTTGGTTCTAATCGTTTATATCGCTGAGTGACGACTGATGCAGGATCCCGGAAAGGTCCCTGGAAAGATAAAATATGTACGAAAAATACGAATTAACTTCTCTGAAATCTTAAACCAAAGATTGAGAGACAAGAGAGCACCAAAAAACTATACTGAAGGGAGTGATCATTTTTTACCAAAAGAGTGCAAAGCAGTACACTAATAACGTGATTCCTTGTATTTGTTCAATGTTTTTAATCTGATTTTTATTTTCTCTCATACAAGGACTCACGACCAAACAGATTCTAAACAGGGACTAAAATCTTAAGAAAATATGAAGAAAAATAGAACGTTTCCTATTTTCCGAACGTAGAAAAAAAAAACCAAATGTCTCTTCATAATCTACTTTGATCAAATCAACCAGTCGAACGCAAGTGGTCTAACCTTATCAAGAAAGTAATGATTTGATTGGCTCCACCCGAATTCGTGCGGAGATGGCCTATGTATGCTATCTCCCTATTTTGAAGCTGCATTGTCATGAGTCTCAGTTCGAAGCCATAAACATCATTCATTGCGGAAAACTGAGACTCATGTAGTCAGTCTAGCAAAGCAGTGTCTCGGTTTATTGTGTGTGCAACACGTGTCGGCTATTGTTTTTCCAAACCTATCAAAGTAGTCTGAAAGGCTAACGTAGACCTATAGACATCACATAAGCTTCTACGAAAATGTTAAGGTTCTAAAAAGCGCAAACTGAAATACTCGCCGCTTTTAGCTTTCAAATTGGTTCAAATTGAAGAAATTGCCATTAATGCCAGTCTGTGTTTTCTGTCTTAAAAATACCTGTTGACTTTAAAATCCCTGTTACTGGCCGGTCTCAAGATATTTTGTTCGCAAAGGCGTGTTCAACCCTTTAAATAGCTCTCTGTTTCCAACGAATAAATGTCATGGAATATTCCCAGCTAGACTCCGTTAAGAAGGCTAAGAATAGGCCAAAATGGAACTTTACGTTATCTTGATATGAAACTCTAGTTTAATGCAATGTGGACACAGTCCCGTTCAACGTTATCACATGCGATCACGTGCAAGTGGATGAGTTATATAACACAAAACTGTTTCGTCGACGTATAGTTTGTCTTTAAATTAGTCAGCAAAGACCATGCGCTTCGTATTTCCAAGTTAAACTCTGAAAAGATTTTGTACAATTTGCATTCTAGTATGAGACGTTTGTAGTTTGATATAAGATAGTTCGGTTGATAAAGATCACTGGTAGTCAATTTTAGTTCTTTGAAAGCGTCTTATGTACTACCTGGTGTGCCAAAAATAGTATCCACTTTCGACTGACCACGATAAATCGTAGACTAGGCCGATTTTAAGGTTTATGATTTAATTTATATTCAAAATCCCACATGATACATGGAGGAAAATTTGTGTCCATATTTTTCGACGAGCTATTCCCCAGTTACAAGCGATTTCTTGATAATTATCATTTCGAAAACTGCCTAAATCGATCGAAAAACATCAGACAGGACAATGAGCAAACACTTGAAAACCACTTGGGAAATTAGAAATGGGTTATTAATGAACTGTTGCACAAGCGCTCTTGCATAATTTTAGGATTATTTCTAGTTCTAGTTTTTAGTTTTCTTAGTTTACATACCTGAAGTTTAGTGCCAGGAATAGGAGGTAGTGGCTCTGGCGATTCGGGTCGGTTGAAATATCGATCAAGCTCGGCTGATGTGTCAACATATCCAGATTTCAATGATCGTGCAAGCTTTTGTCTAGCAATCATATATCTCTCGTCCGTGTTCAGTGGCTTTGCTGCCCTTAATTCAAGCTCTCTTTGTGACACTTGTGGTCGTTTTAATGGCGATGTGTAAATGCCTGGTCGAACTTTAGTGCTTATCAAATAATGTTGTTTCCGTGACTCTTCATCCTTGGCTTTCTGAAAAGAGAGAAGAATTTCAAATTGTTAGTACTGGGTGAGTAAAAAAACAGTTAAAACGTTTCAAAACCTGTAATTTGCTAGCATAGGGCTCAAATCTTTCAAATCTTTAAAAAGGTTGGCGTAAAATTCTATTATATTTTTCTTTGAATTGAATGGCTTGAAAGTAACTTCGGGTACTTTGCTGTAAATCTGTCGTGGACATTTTTTGATATCTTGATTATTTTCAAAATGGCGGAATTTTTATTTTGTTGAAAGAATTCATGGACAATTTTGAAAAACTTAAAATCATCGTAAATCCTAAACCAATAGAGAAAAAATTATACAATCTTCAAGAAAACCATTGTTTATAAGGGTCTACAATATGGTGGCAAGCAGAAATCTGTCACTCTTCTGGTTTAGGATTTAGAAATTTGATGACGTCACAGCCTAAAATATAATAAATGCTGCCATTTTGAAAATAATCAAGATATCAAAAAATTTCAAAGACAGATTTACAGCAAAGTACCCTAAGTTCCTTTCAAGCCATTTAATTCAAAGAAAAATGTAATAGAATTTTACACCCACCTTTTTAAAGATTTGAGCCTTATATTTAATTTGCTACCTATTCACCAGATTCTTTAAAATTTGTTACCATTGTGTCGGTAAGATGTCAACTTAGATAACAAAATTTAGTTGATTTAAATCGGTTGTATTGTTCCCCAGTTATGAGCGATTTTATAAAATTGTTCAGTTTCAGAATCCTTCAAAACAGACCAAAAAGCCTTGATCAAATTTGCTTGTAATGCAGCATAACGATAATTGAAACAATCTGAAAAACGGCTAAAAGAAATTCCCAAGTGAAAGGAATAGCAAGGCTGCTGGCTCTGTATCTACACGCATGATTGCCTTGGCAATAGATAAGTCGATTAGGTTTCATTTTCATCGCCGTGGAGCTTAAAGGTTGGAAAACTTGATCCAGAAGTTTAGGGCTGTTTTGATAAACGATTCTGAGATAAACCCCTTATATAAATCACTTGTAAATCGAGAAGAATATGATCGATTTTAACCAACTAAAGTTTGTTATCTAAGTTGACATGTTACACACACGATGATCATCAGTTTTAAGGAATCTGGTGAGTAGCTAGCAAACTACAGGCTTGCAAACGTTTCAACTTTTTTTTAGACTCATCCGGCAGAAAAAGATTCCGTTCAAGAAAATACTTGGCATGTGCCTAAAACAATAGAGAAGGACTACACTGCCGGCTAAAATTAACGAGCCACCCTTGACCAAACTTAGAAAACCCATATCATCGTAAAATGACTTTCTATAAAATGAAAACAAAGCCTCGGTTAGACGATCCAACATTTCACCCAACATGATGTTCGATGAAGTGTTGGATCGTTTGACCACCATGTTGAGTCACCCAACATCGTCATTTTCAATGTTGGATGAAATTTTGGGTGGAGTGTTGGATGAAATGTTGGGTGAAATGTTGGATCGTTTGACCGGAGCTTAATGCAATAAGCAAATAAACTTGATATTTTATGAACAATCTTCACTAGATTTTAAAATTTTAAATTGAAAATTCTGTTTTTTTGGAATATTCACCGCATTTTGAATATATTTGACTTCTGTTTATCTTTGTCGTGGAAAGACAAACAATTTAGAACAGAATTTCTAAATTCATACATGAAAGCAAACCGTTATCAAAAGTCGTTTCAAAGTTCTTCAATTCATACGTTTGCCTCACCAACTAATTTACCCCAGGTCATCACAAATCGGTTATCTCAGCGGATACAGATATGAAGAACAAGTTTAAAACAGCTGATAACCTTGAGACCATTGGAAAGAGAATTTGCGCAAGTTTATTCTCCACAGATAGCTAAGACTAGTGATAACAGTCCAGTTTTGCTGAATCATGGAAAATTATGCTTAGCAATCAAAAATGGATCAAATTTATTCAACGTGTATCTTGCGAAAGAAAACATTCTGTTCTTGAGATTGTGGCAGATGCCTTTTCAAGTTCCCGGGGGCAATCAATAAAGGAATGAACATTTGATATGATATGATTCCATAACTATCAGTTCACCGCTCTGCCTCTTAAAAACAAAATCTAAAACATTAATGGATGTTTTTGTTTGTTCGTCATCTTATTCTAATTTGACTGTCGTTCTAGTTTTTGAATGAAACTAATCTAAATCGAATATGTAATACTAGCAATCTACTGAATTAATTTCATAATGTCGAAGAATATTGTTGATACTAGAATCTGTGCTAGAAGACTAAAACCCAGCATAGGGCTCAAATCTTTGAAATCTTTAAAAAGGTGGCTGTAAAATTCTATTACATTTTTCTTTGAATTGAATGACTTGAAAGGAACTTAGGGTACTTTGCTGTAAATCTGCCGTGGAAACTTTTTGATATCTTGATTATTTTCAAAATGGCGGAATTTATTATATTTGAGGCTGTGACCTCATAAAATTTCTAAATCCTAAACCAGAAGAGCCCGTTTTTGCAGGATTTTGAGATTAAGAATTTTTAAAAAATCGCTTGCAATAAGAGAACGATACCACCGATATTAACAAACTAAATTTTCTTATCTTAGTTGATATGTTAGCTACACAGGTATTATCAGTTTATAGGAATCTGATAAATGGTTTGAGAGCTACAGGCTTTCAAACATCTACACATTCTTTCGACTCACAGGGTACAATATCGCTAAAATCAAGTTGGTCAGTGACTTATTTGCAAAAGAGCAAATTACTTTCATCAGCAAAGTTAATTCATTACCAGCTAAAATAAATTTTGATAATTTGTCAAAAATAGCAAATTCATTCTTCCTCGTCCGGTCTTGGTTTAAAGTGCATTTTGACATCTCTTAAACACAAGTAAATACGAGATTTTGCACGCTAATTTCGGAATAACTTGCGATTTTTGCTAGGTCATGGAATCAAAATAATTATTTCACTGATATAAGTCCCCCTGAAATTTCGTAAAGATTTCCTCTCCTAATTTGCGTATGTTCAATGATTTAAATTCGAAGCGGCACAGTTCACTGAAATATTTACCGTCTATCACAGTTAATCAAATGAGCAGAATCTACATGATGTGATTGAGCTTCTGGTTAGGAGCAGAATCAAGCCGAAGAAACAGCAGTGGGGACTGAGGATAGTGTGGAATAGTGTTCTTCGTGAAATCTCACCTGTTCATCCTCTTCTCTTTGACGGCTTTCTTCCGCTGCTCTTTGCGTCGATATGACCTCCAGCTCTTTCCTGTGATCAATTCAAAAACATGATTTTACAAACGTAAGCAAATATACAGTCAAAACTCAAAATTAACAACTACTACTTTTGAGACCTTCAAATTGGCAAGAGTTTTGCATTTATGAGCTTCTAAATTGCGGTGCTCTTGCCTCGATATGACATCGAGCTCTTTCCTAAGGTTAATTTAAAACTTGATTTTACAAACGTAAGCAAATATACAGTCGAACCTCACAAATAAGAACTATTACTTTTAAGACCTCTAAATTGACAAGAGTTTTGCATTTATGAGCTTCTAAATTACGCTGCTCTTCGCCTCGATATGACATCGAGCTCTTTCCTGTGCTTATTTCTAAACTTGATTTTACAAATGTAAGCAAATATAGCATAGGCATCAAATCTTTAAGAAATATTGCACGAATGGTTAATGCACCTTTCGTTTGATTTAATGGCTTAAAAGGAACTTCAGGTACTTTGCTATATTTGATATGTTGATTATTTTTAGAATTACAGCATTTTCTTTTTGATGAGGTCACAATCTCAAACTTGTTTAAACATAGAAAAGGCTGTAATTCTGAAAACACCCATCATATGAGAGATTGCCAATGAACAATTATAGTAACGAACTTGAAGTTCCTTTAAAAGCCATTAAATCAATTGAAAGATGCATCAACAATTCGCGCAATCATTTTTAAAGATGTGATGCCTATGCTAGCAAATATACAATTAAAACAAGGGTACGTCTAAGAGTAACTACTTTTAAGAACCTTTTGATGCAGCAATTTTGAATACAAAAAGTTCCTTTGAAAATGGCAAGGACATAATTGGTTCTTTCACGAAATTAACAAAATTATTGAAAGGTAAAAGAAGATATTTTGTTCTTACAAATAAAACGTGAATAAAAATTATTCTGTTTAATGGACGGCATGGCACCATGTCATCTCAAGTGTGAATTGAGCGAAACGGTTCTTAAATACTGTTTTCTACTATTTCTTGAATGATGTTTTTCTTTCTTGAGAAATATGAAAGCTGATGTACTGACGTAGAATCAAGATTCGTAATCCAAAAAGTAGTGGCTGCGGCGGCTATAATTCTTTGATGTCATGGTCAATAAGTTGACTGTGAAAGCAGCCACTAGCTGATTTTAAATGCCGAGTCAAAAACATGTGGAACTCCCCCAGAACAGAAAGCTTGCCGACAAAACGTTTCCCACGAGTCAAATCTACCGCAATGGTGAATGACCCAAAAACAAAAAGCAGTTGAGAAATCACCAAAATTTTACTATCGAGATTATCATGAAATTGAGATTAAAATTGGCCTTTAAGGTGGAGTTGTTGACTATCTAGAAATTTTCTGTTCATGCAGTTACTTCGAAAACTAAATTAATTCTAGAACTGTTGCATATTCAAGAAATAAAGAATATTTCTATCCTATGACGAGTATTTGGAGACAAAATATGAAAAAATGCATCAGCTCCATACCTGACTAATTCATTCCTTTCAACCAGAGCTAGTAGATATTTCTTCCTGGCATAATAGTTGAAAATGTATTTCCTCACATAATAGCCTGAAAAGAGACAATGTTAGTTACAGTGGGAACACAAATAGGCTCCTAGAATTCTCAAGAGAAAAAATCCCTCTCAGGATACCAACGTTTGCAAGAATCAACTTCCTGTCTCTTTGCATTTTTTAATGATAACTAGACTACCTATAGTTTGTAGTATGCTATTGCAACAGTTTTATAAATAAGGCTGCAATGCATGCCGGTTGCCCGAGGGCCTTTAATTCTCCACAGTGAATATGAAACCTACCAATTTTAAGATTTTTGTGCTTGATTGGAAATCACGTTTCCATATCTGATAAGACTAATATTTTCAGTATTTGGTAGTACAAAAAATCACCAATCAAACATACCCTAAAAGACTCCTATTTGGTCTTTCGTTTACAATCAAATAATTTCGTGGCTTGTCTGCACTTTAGCGGACCAGCTTTCAATATGGGCAGGCTATGTGTCATGGGGAAGGGTTTGGGTCAGGGTTAGGTTTNGTTAGTTACAGTGGGAACACAAATAGGCTCCTAGAATTCTCAAGAGAAAAAATCCCTCTCAGGATACCAACGTTTGCAAGAATCAACTTCCTGTCTCTTTGCATTTTTTAATGATAACTAGACTACCTATAGTTTGTAGTATGCTATTGCAACAGTTTTATAAATAAGGCTGCAATGCATGCCGGTTGCCCGAGGGCCTTTAATTCTCCACAGTGAATATGAAACCTACCAATTTTAAGATTTTTGTGCTTGATTGGAAATCACGTTTCCATATCTGATAAGACTAATATTTTCAGTATTTGGTAGTACAAAAAATCACCAATCAAACATACCCTAAAAGACTCCTATTTGGTCTTTCGTTTACAATCAAATAATTTCGTGGCTTGTCTGCACTTTAGCGGACCAGCTTTCAATATGGGCAGGCTATGTGTCATGGGGAAGGGTTTGGGTCAGGGTTAGGTTTTGGAAAAGGAGTTTTTAGGGTAATTTACGGTAAGTTAGGGTTAGTTAGGGTAAGTTAGAGTTAGTTAGGGTACGGTATGTATGTATGTATCAATTTGCCACTAAATAATACAAAATTTACAATGTTTTAAAAGCTAAAAATAGATACATTACAATTTTAATACAAAATAAATAAATACTTGTAAAAAACACCCCTAATTAAATAGGGTTTAGTTAGGGTTAGTAGGGTATATGTTCAAACACGTTCCAGAGAGATATGACATAAAGCAGGTACGCAAAAGTGCAGTCGTCCCAATTTCGTAGTAAGAGTATCAAATGAAAAAGAATTTCACAATGATACAATTTGAAAATGGCATGAAAAGTTTCAGTGTAAAGGCTGGAAAACGAAACCATTTCGTGTCATTTGAAAACGTGATAGCGTAAACGGAGCATTAGACCAAGGGGGACACTCAACAGCTTTTCAAACGGGGAGGTACGTCCGATATCTTTGGGGAAAAATGTCCAAATATGATACTTTTAGGTGCAAGTAAATCAATCATCAAAAACGTTTTGGATATTTGCTTTGAATATCATTACTTCATAGATCATAAATTGAATTGAATTGCAATGCGTTTCATACTGACTTGGGAAATCTCAGACACTATGAAGCAAAAATACAATCGTACAAATGTCGGATATTTTTGGGTCAAAAATTGTCAGATTTTGATATTTTCGGTCTCTTGAAACTATCTTGGACTTTGCAACTGCAAAAACTTTGCACACGTTCTTCAAAAAGATGATATTATAACATGATAATAATTGACGCAAAAACGCTGTTGTCTAGCAATTAAGAACAGATCTCTTCACGTGCAAAGATAATAGGGACATCTGCTCTGAACACAGAATTTCACAGGCATATCATGAAAACCATTTAGTCACATATGGGAGGCTTCTTTTGGCCATAACTTTGTGAATACGTTTTGTTGACACCTTGCTACAAGAAGTAGATTCTGGAGATAAAACAGTTCCTGGGACTTTCAACATAATTTTTCTTATTCATATCATGATAATAACTTCGTCACATTTGGGCACATATGGGAGTATTTCTGTTGGGCATCTTATCAATTCAAAGATTTTGTAAAATTGGATCAAGTTTTTTTTTGATACCTTTCTAAAACAGCTCTCAAACTAAAACAGCTTTTATCTTCTTGTACTGATGTTTAAGGACTTTGGAGGGCTCGCACCTGGTTTCTTTGCAGCTCATGATCTGTGACTAAAGAAACCAGTGCCCTGAGTCACGGACAAGGATGCAGTTCTCCCTTGGGGTGCACAGCTCTCGGTAGGGCCACCTTTTAGAGCTGGCAAAGCACTTTTAAACTTAAAAATGGCAGAGGATCAGGGCACTTTGAGGTTAAAATCAGGCATTTTCGAGAAACTTTGAGGGGCACANGTCTAGCAATTAAGAACAGATCTCTTCACGTGCAAAGATAATAGGGACATCTGCTCTGAACACAGAATTTCACAGGCATATCATGAAAACCATTTAGTCACATATGGGAGGCTTCTTTTGGCCATAACTTTGTGAATACGTTTTGTTGACACCTTGCTACAAGAAGTAGATTCTGGAGATAAAACAGTTCCTGGGACTTTCAACATAATTTTTCTTATTCATATCATGATAATAACTTCGTCACATTTGGGCACATATGGGAGTATTTCTGTTGGGCATCTTATCAATTCAAAGATTTTGTAAAATTGGATCAAGTTTTTTTTTGATACCTTTCTAAAACAGCTCTCAAACTAAAACAGCTTTTATCTTCTTGTACTGATGTTTAAGGACTTTGGAGGGCTCGCACCTGGTTTCTTTGCAGCTCATGATCTGTGACTAAAGAAACCAGTGCCCTGAGTCACGGACAAGGATGCAGTTCTCCCTTGGGGTGCACAGCTCTCGGTAGGGCCACCTTTTAGAGCTGGCAAAGCACTTTTAAACTTAAAAATGGCAGAGGATCAGGGCACTTTGAGGTTAAAATCAGGCATTTTCGAGAAACTTTGAGGGGCACAGTGCCCCCTGTGCCCCCGGCTCCTATGTCTATGCCTGAGTGTTGCATCATAGAAGATATGTTGGAAAGTTGCTCTCCTTGAGTATCAAATAAAAATATGTTTTCACTTACCTCTCCATTGAGTTTGAATCTAAGACAAGAAAATAGGTTTATCAATGTTGGTAAACACTTCTGAAAAGAAATAAAAACTTTCCAAGAACATATTTGTTTGAAAAGAGTCATTTTGTAGTGATCCATACACTTGAGCCACAATCATTCCCACCTTTATTATCCAGATTTCACTTTATCTGGAAATTGTTAATAGTCCCAATATATTTACATCAATAATATTTATATTTTGATTACCGGAATTTCCGAATTTCTAGACTATTGGAATTCAAAGTTAAAGCACAACAGAAGATGAAAATTACACCAAAAGATTTTGCAGTTGAAGTATGTCAAGGATATAAAGTTGAAAGTAATCTTCGTTCTACAGTACAGGCCTTGCACACATTAACACTGTTTTCCTGTCTAAGAATTCTTAAGAATGTTTGAGAAAATTTTCAAGTTCTCAAGAATTCTTAAAGTCTTTCAAACCACTCAACAATTCTTATCAGCATGTGAAGAATTCTTGAAAATTCTTAAGAATTTTTGTCATCTTAAAGGGAATCAAAGCAAATAAAAGTGGCTCAAGCCACTTGTGATCAAATTCTAGCCAATGTATGTCTGTTACCCAAATATGATTTGGCACATGTCACGGCCTATTGTCTTTGCATAGCTATTTTTACCAAAGGCTTATATATGCTTAGATTCCCTTTAATGTGTGCATGGCCAGTACTGTATACATAGAGGATAACATTTCTGCCATTATGAAGTGCTCTAGTTTATATCTCTAATTTATATCGCTGATTGAACAAAAATCAGCGCACTCTCACGATCCGACCTCTTCAATACCACGTTCACCCTAAATGTGTTGTGTTTAGCTATGTATTGTTTCTATGTTGGCTGCAGAGGAGATATGCCCAAACCATAGTCAATAGGAAAACACAATACTATTGACTATGCTCGAACACACCCTCTGCGGTATCGTCCTGCCTTGTTCTATGTCCTTGTAGTAAGTAATGCTGTAACATGGCAATATCGTAGTATTGTAGTGATTCAGTATATTGTGGTATTTTTGTAATATTGTAGTATCTCTTCTTGTATTTTAGTATTGCATAGTGTATGTAATGTAGTAATTAGCATTATAAAAAAACAAGAGTGTTCTAGCCCCCAGCGAGCACATTTCTTTCCAGAACTGCTCATTTTACTTTCTCAGTGCTCCAGCAACTATGAAGAATGTCTATAAACTCACCTTTGTAGCCATATCATCATAATATTTCTGTCTCATCTGTTGCAATTTGATCTGGTAGAATTTAAAATCAACTGTTTGTTACATGTATACACATATCGCTTTTATAAGAAACTGTTTATAAGAAATTAAATTCTCAAATCACCAAAACATTAAGAAAGCTGAGAACTGGAAAAAATTTACCAAAGAAATCTTTTTCGTTTAGATTAGGAAATCGAGAGCACATTTCTGCTTTTAGTTGGTATCACCTGAGGAAAATCTAGACAGAGTTGTGGCTTCATAAAATTTGCTGTGAAATGTTAACAAAGGCACAGAGCATCTCCTGTTCATGTAAACAAACACAATTTAAGGAAACTTCTAAGAAATCCTCAACAAAACATTTTAAATTCAGATTTCAGAACAAGGATGATGAAAATAAACTTTTTCTTTCTGGTATCAGTTCATATCATTATTATTTCTTGACTTGACTCAATTCATGTTTTGGAAAAATAAATTAATAATTAATGGATGTAGGCCTAGACAAATACAGAATGCTTCAGCTCAGACTAGAGCCATTATCAAGCACAATTATCAAGGAAAAACATGCTATTTGTAGTCCAATGACACAATGAATTATCAAAATAGTAAATAATGTTAGTTTGAACAATTACCATTTGTAACAAAGTGGAGTAAACAAGAATCAGAAAGATAATTTTTAATGTAATCCTTGAATAATGCCAATTTAGAGGAACTTTTAACGCTGGACAAAATTGGGGTGAAATTCATAATTAAGATACGAGTCCCAGGTGCACCAAGAAAATGTATCCATTTTTGACAACCCAAGATAAATCACACACAGGGATGACTTTGAAGATTATTGATTTAATATAAAGGTTTGTAAACAAAAATCTACCTGAACAAGCTCTCTGTAAATTGCCCTGTCAATATGAGCTCTGAAGTTTTTCTGTATAATAATAGCACAATGGTGGAGATGCCTGCAAGAAATAGAAAGCATAAGTCATAGTCTATTGCTGAAAACAAAAAACTACACAGCAAACAGTAGAGTAACGTTTGCGGAAAGATAAAAAAATATGTAATCAGTTGATGGTTGTCATATGAATTAATAATAAATTAATAAAAATATGTTTGTTGCGACAGCAACACAGCAATAAACAAATATCAAGACAGCAACAAAAGCAAAACTTTGGAGAAACGCTTCATTTTCAACCTTAAAACTCTTTATCCTAATGGACTAAATAAACAATTCATTTATCTACAATAGGTTCTTTCCCACTCTATTCTTACTTTCCTCCTATTCCTACATAGGTTACATCACGTCGCATCTTACGTTCTTTCCTATCGATCGAACCTTCATTTCTCTTTACTCGGCTTGATTGATTTAGAGTCACTTGATAACGAGTACATGCTCGAAACGTCGTGTTTTTTACATCTACGCTATTTTATGGTACTTTAATCATCTATTTATTATATTGTAGTTTAATAATAAATTAGTTTGACATCTCACATTTGCTTCATCAGAAAAAAAAAGTTAAGAGAAAAATTTTAGAGAAGAAAATAACAAAATTTATATTTTTAAAATTTTTTTCTGATAAAGTACAAATGACATAATATAACCAAAGAAGTTTGCTATATTTAAACAAATCTTTATACATTTATATACAGTAGCTATGTTAAAGGAGCTTATGACTTTTATCATATTTGGTCGAGGTAGGAAACTACTATTTCTAATTTGAAAAGAACATCAGAAAATGAAAAACAACAAAACACAAAAGCAGTGAGCAGAAAACTGGTGCCAACCATCTAGAAAAAATGCTTGCATTCAAATGAATAACTTACCTAATGTAGGCTCTGACTTTTTCTGCTCTAAACCATGACTGTATTTTGATAGCATTTTCATATTCATTTTGCCTTGCTTCTCCTGCAGTTCTGTAAAAAACAAATATTCTGATTTACAAAAGTTTACAAAGTAAAAAGAATAAAAACGAGATAAAGAACTCAGCCTGCGTATTATGTATTATTAATCTTTATGAGAGTATCAGTTTGTCGAGTAAAACTGATCTTATTGGCTTGACTTGGGAGAAACAACNTAACTTCTCTGATAAATCTTTCCTTCACCACAGGCTACTATCCAAAATCATTAAAATACGCAAAAGTTGTACCAATATTCAAAGCTAACTCCAAATATGAGGTTTGTAATTATCGCCCAATATCGTTACTGCCACTCTTCAACAAGATTTTTGAAAAATTGATGTATTCTCGCTTGATTGATTTTCTCCAAAAACATAAAGTTTTATATCCACACCAATTTGGTTTTCAGAAACAGAAGTCTACCTCACTTGCTATATTAGACGTTTGCATAAAACTGGTCGAGGCCATCGAAAACAAACAATTTTCTTGCTGTATCTTCCTTGATTTTGCTAAAGCCTTTGACACTGTAAACCACAAGATATTGTTAAGTAAACTTGAACATTATGGCATTAGAGGAATTGCCTTGGAATGGTTCCGCTCTTATCTCCATGATAGAACTCAACGAGTTTTTGTAGGTGGTCAACTCTCTGAAGACAAACACATAAAACATGGTGTGCCTCAAGGGAGTGTCTTGGGCCCTCTTCTGTTTTTATTGTACATAAATGACATACCAAAAGCGTCTAAACTTTTGAACTTTCATCTCTTTGCAGATGATACCAGTCTTTTTTACTCTCATCAAAACATAAACGTGTTAGAGGAAACCGTCAACAACGAGTTAATGCACATCTCTGATTGGCTAGTAGCAAATAAATTGACCTTAAACACGAGTAAATCAAATTTCATGATAATCAAACCAAGACAGAAAAAAGCGCCAAGAGAGATCCAGCTAAGCATAAATGGTGACAAACTAAACCAATCTGACTGTGTCAAATATCTGGGAGTTTTAATCGATAAAAACCTTTCATGGAAGCAACACATTCAGCATGTTAACACTAAAGTCTCAAAAAGCATAGGAATATTAGCCAAATTGAGACATTTCGTTCCAAATAACATATTACTTAACATCTTTAACGCCTTTATTTCTCCACATGCCAACTATGGTATCATTAACTGGGGAGGTGCCTACCCCAGCTCCCTTAAACCCCTGAACTCAAATCTAAAGAAAGCAGCAAGAATAATCCTCTTTAAACAAAGAAATGAACATAGTAAACCTCTTTTTAAACTACTAAACTCCTTGAACTTATCAGACACTTACAGACTAGAATGTGCTAAATTCATGTATGACATTTCAAAAGAAAACTGTGATGAATTCTTTTGCAACCAATTCCAACTTACTAGCAACAAACACCATATGCAGACTCGTCAAGCAACAGCTGGCAAATTCTCCATACCAAAAACTAGAACAAACTACAAACGTAACTCCATCATAAGTTTTGGCGTTAAGATATGGAATAACATTCCTCAAAATATTACAATTTCTCCCACGAAAAAAATCTTTGGAAAGCGTTACAAGCAGCTCTTATTACAAAACTATTAAACAGTCGAAATCCGTTGGTATCCAAACCCCTTACTACTTCTTTCTTCTTAATTTTTCCTTCATCCCCCCCCCCTGCCTGACATAATATCTATCCGCTGATTGTAGTTTTTAGTATTTTTGCTAATTGAATTAAATAATTTTTATATATTCTACATTTATAACATAAGCGTTCGTTAAACCATGTCACTGAGGGCATATGGCTCGAAAGCTCTTCCAGAGTTCTTTTCATATGTCCTCTTCAGCAACATTGTTCTTAGAGATGCTTCGTCATGATAGATTATGTTGAAAGCTTATTTCCGTAGTATGAGTAGCATCATTTATAGTTTTTTGTATCGTAATGTTAGCTGAGAATATACATGAAATTGAATTGACAAACTTTCAAGACAAACAGACAAACTTTCCAAAATCTCTGGCAAGCCGGTCCCCTATTTATTAAATAACATCACACAGCAGCTCTATGTTGCGCTCCTATCTCCGAATTTATGGACCAAGACCTTCAGATAATATTTAATTGCAATCCTATTTGGATAAAATTGATACTTACTTCAATCTTTCGTGTATTTCATGCCTTATTCCAGCAGCATACTTTTTCAACCTCCAGCACGTCGCCATTGCAGAATCAATTTAATGTATCCAGGCAACAAAACATTTATTATCAAAGAGAGGCTACTCGTACTTAGTCCCCAACAGCTACAGCAACAAATGACATTCATTGGATTCCATTTGCAATCAAAACGATCGAAATTGCATTCAAATCCAATCATCCGCATCTAATTGCTTTCAAATGAAAATTGTTCAAGCAAACAATACAATCATGATTGTTTTGATCGCCAAAAGAACACAGGGCTTGATGAATAACGGGACTTTTTGTGAGAGAAATCTTGGGGGATGAGGGTAAAACCCCGGTAAAACGCGTTCGTCGGAAACCTCACCCATCATATTCTGAAATTGGGTCTCAAAATCCCGCCTATATTCTGGGATTGGAACATAACAGAAATTCTTGACGCGCACACCCCCAATATGACCCAATAAATAGTGAAGTACCCCCTGGAAAGGCGCTATGGATGGTAATGGATAACTTACCTTGCCCTTTAGGAGGCCTGCGAATAGGCCTAAGAATGTCAATTTTTTTTTAACAAAAAAAGTACAAGGTCTACAAGAAAAGTTGTTAAGATTGTCAACTGTACTTTACTGTATTCGAAACACATTGGGTTCAACCCTGGGGCAGGGCCGTAGGAAGCATCTTAAACTTGGAGGGGCACGACACTTCAAGGGCACTTTTTTCAATAAGCTAAAGGGGCATTTCCTGAAGAAAAATTGCACTTTTTTTGTTTATTTCAAAAATTTGGGTGGGGCACGTGCCCCCAGTGCCCCCCGGTTCCTACGTCTCTACCCTGGGGATCAGACCCACCATGAATGAAACCCTTCTTCCATATGCTTCTTCCTTTCTTGGGAGATTCTGGTACCCAGGGTCGGGCCCAGGGTATCTGGGTTGGCGACTTCCTGTAAAATCTCTGCATCATGGTGACTCAGACCCCCTCAGACCCTTAGGTGCCAAATCTATTCTTAGAATGTCCATGGTATGTTTGTTTTGCAATCTCGCGCAACAGGCAAAAATACTCTGACTTCGAGCGTTCTCTTGACTTTCATGCCTCGAGCGGAAGATTGAACTTGGCTTCTGAGACTGAGACTTCAAGGATCGATCTTAGCTATTTCCAAAACAAACCTTCGGACTCTGTACAGTCTTTCTGAAAGTCACAGTATATGTTTGGGACTATCAGAGACTATTGTTAATTTTATCTTCTTTGAAAATGATACAAGCACGAAGTCCAAAAAGAATCAAATTCCAAGACGTATCTCTCCAGAAAGTTGTTTCACAACAATAGGTACACAAACTACTGCATATGATGGAACCTTAGACAAATTGAAAGTTATAATGTTATGCAATAATAGTGCGTTTATTTTTAGAAAATTTCTTAGAACAAAAATAGAACAGAAACGAGGTTTTAGGTTTTAGATGTGTTGCATGTTGCATATACTGATGTCTGCATTGCGCAACACAGTGAAAATGTATTGTTCTTCTTGAATACAAACAATACGTACTGTTGCAGTGACGTGTCCACAAACAAAGGATCCTGAATTGCATTTTGCATACTTGCTATGTTCTTACCTCAGTCACCAAGACAACGGGTAAGACCTGACTGTGAGAATTTTGTACAGGTTTTTTACTTGCCCAGACCCATTTGCAATTTCTGGTGAATTTCTTTCAATGTTGAAACAAACAATTGTTGGCTCGTCTTGATAAAACTGAAACTTGTCTTGGGCCGTTTTGGTACTGCGCTAAAAAGAAACTAAAATCTAACCAAAAACTATGATCTAACTATTTGGATTTTTCTTTGAAATTTTGAAGATATATATATACTCAAGCGACCAGAAGAGAATCTTCTAAAGAATGCAGAAAAGCTTCACTACAGAACTATTATCACGCTCTTTATCCATTGTCATTCTGTTGACTTTAGGCTCTGTACACGTATTTTTTATAAGAAACTCTTTATGATAAACTCAACGCTAAGATCACCAAAGAAACTCGAGCACTGGAAAATTATTATTAAGAAATTTTTTTATTTCGCCTGAAGCATGTTTGTTGTACTTTATTACTTCTTCTCTTATCCTTGAATAATGTATGAAAAGAGGCATGGTTTCAAAAAACTGGCTATGAAATGTCCATGAATGCACAGGAGATCTCCCATCGATAAATAAAACATGAATTTGAGGAACCTTCAAAGCCTTCAAAGAAACTGTTAAGAAACTTTCAGTACTCAAAATCTAAAAATTCTAAGAAACTTTCAGTACTGGGTCGATTTCTTAGTTTCTTATAAAAATACTTGTAATCAAAACAGAACGTAGCCTTCTTCCTTCCTCTTATTCTATATGAATAGGCCATTCCTTGAATGGTAAGAATGGAAGAAAATGCAATTAAGAAAGTTGGAAGATTTTGTAGGAATGGAAATTAGGGTACAACGGGCCTCTCGAGCGTGACCCAGACCCCGGGCTACTTCTGCTAATCGCTCTGTAGACGAGGTGCAGAATGCCTTGCCCCGATATAAATTATTTTGATAATATGTTTTACTATCGATTCTTCAAATAAGTTTACGCAATCCACACGAGGTATTTTGAGTCGGACAGAATTAGGAAGGCTAATTGCCATCAGACCCACTTGATGTAATGGATCACACATTAGCTTTCTCACATAATCTATTGTAGAGGCCTTTCAGATGTCGAAATTGTTCGAAATTTGCCGAAATCTGCTGTGCGCCAGATGGTGAAAACCGTGAAAAAACAGGCAACAACTTGTCATTCTCCCATCAGTATGGATGTTGTTCAACGCAATCATGATTGGTCAGTAAATCTAACAATGACGTAATGTCACTAAATTTATCACAATCTCGCTTCGCAAGGCATGATGGGATCGGCTACTATATCAATACCAATGGAATCAGAAATTAACTACAAATAGGCTGAAAATGGTGGCTACGAACTAGAAGACAACAAAACACTAGGTTTTAAACTCTGTAACATATATATAAGTTAGTCAAGATAGTAAACAACGTTTAAATTTGAATACAGTAAGGTATTAGGAGTAAATCACGATTCGACAAGCAACATTGACCAGCAAAGTAGGCCTATTTATGTCTGGACATTCAACTCGAGTTTATCAACGAAGCACAAGTGAAGCAGTCGCTGTAGCACACAAACCGTTGAATTTGGAGAGAGATAACTCAGATACAGTTCTTAGGATTTATTTCTCATTCATCCTTATGTTATCTACAACGATTATGTGTTCGGTGGCCAGCAAGATATTTGATGGTGTCCGAAGCATCCTTCCGAGCGAGTTGGCGCAAGTCCTCCAGTCAGAGAAGAAAGACCTCGGGTTTTGCGAGCTCACTGCTGAGTTCATGCTCTTCGATTGCCGATCATTTTTAGCCTATAGTAACAGACATATTACAGGAGCAGTGAACGTTAATTGTTCAGGTATTGTAAAGAAAAGACTACAGCAAGGAAAGATAGCTTTGGCAGACCTCGTCACCCCAGATGTTGGCAGAGAATGCATGAAGAGTGGGAAATGGCTGAGAGCAATCGTCTACGATGATAACACAAGTGAACTTGAGAAGGCGCCCGCCTCGCATCCGGTCAGGCTTGTTCTAGCTTCAATTGTCAAACAAGGAAAAGAAGCTTTGCTTTTAAAAGGTTAGCTAACTAAGAGTAACTAATATTCCCCTAATATTCTGTCTTCAAAGGCTACGTCCAGAAGAGCACGGAAGAAGTCTGCTCACTGTCCGTCTCGGTAGAAATCCTTTGTTGTGTGTCCAATCCGTCCGACTCTCTACGGAGTTAATTTCACAGCATTTGTTTCAACAAAAAGAGTTTATAAATAGAAGAAAAATATTGATATTTTACATATTATTTATCTGTCAAAAAAACTTCCTAAAATTGGTATGATTTCCCTTTTAGGGGGCAGGGGAGCCCACACAAGTCCCCCATCTCTCCCAAACAGGACCAGAACTTCCGCCTTTCTTTGGGAAAAATTCATCGTTTCGATTTTCGATGTAAACATTGAATATGACGTCAATTTAATGTGTGTGTTAAATGTTTAGGATCAATCACTTTCTATCTCCATGTTGTCCTTGTTGATGTATGTAAACTATCCCCTGTCATTCGATTCAGAAAAGATCAAATTTATTTGGCATGGAAACGCGATGAATCAAAAGTATATTCACTGCTAAATTCACTGGCCTATGACTAAGTAACCTTTGCTTTGTTGTAATGTGATATGTGCCGTTGTGTTGCTCTCTTGTGGGAGACTTTCGTTTTACTGAAGTTCGTCGGCCTAAATGGAGGCTTCGAAGTATCTCATAATACTTGTTCTCAATACCTTTCATCCAGAATCTTCCCGAGAAAGAACTTGTTTGAGTTAGTAAAGCAAGGCCTAGCAGCTAACGCGTTCTCTTCACTACGCGCTCCAGCCTAGAGCTTGCTGGACAAAATATCTGTCCGTGTCTGCATCTGTTTGGACTTGCTCTAAGGCTGAAAGAGCCTATGTCGTATTATAGCATATTAAAAACTTAATGCTTGAAGTTTTGAAATCAAANTCCGGTCAGGCTTGTTCTAGCTTCAATTGTCAAACAAGGAAAAGAAGCTTTGCTTTTAAAAGGTTAGCTAACTAAGAGTAACTAATATTCCCCTAATATTCTGTCTTCAAAGGTTTACGTCCAGAAGAGCACGGAAGAAGTGTGCTCACTGTCCGTCTCGGTAGAAATCCTTTGTTGTGTGTCAAATCCGTCCGACTCTCTACTGAGTTAATTTCACAGCATTTGTTTCAACAAAAAGAGTTTATAAATAGAAGAAAAATATTGATATTTTACATATTATTTATCTGTCAAAAAAACTTCCTAAAATTGGTATGATTTCCCTTTTAGGGGGCAGGGGAGCCCACACAAGTCCCCCATCTCTCCCAAACAGGACCAGAACTTCCGCCTTTGGGAAAATTCATCGTTTCGATTTTCGATGTAAACATTGAATATGACGTCAATTTAATGTGTGTGTTAAATGTTTAGGATCAATCACTTTCTATCTCCATGTTGTCCTTGTTGATGTATGTAAACTATCCCCTGTGATTCGATTCAGAAAAGATCAAATTTATTTGGCATGGAAACGCGATGAATCAAAAGTATATTCACTGCTAAATTCACTGGCCTATGACTAAGTAACCTTTGCTTTGTTGTAATGTGATATGTGCCGTTATGTTGCCTCTTGTGGGAGACTTTCGTTTTACTGAAGTTCGTCGGCCTAAATGGAGGCTTCGAAGTATCTCATAATACTTGTTCTCAATACCTTTCATCCAGAATCTTCCCGAGAAAGAACTTGTTTGAGTTAGTAAAGCAAGGCCTAGCAGCTAACGCGTTCTCTTCGCTACGCGCTCCAGCCTAGAGCTTGCTGGACAAAATATCTGTCCGTGTCTGCATCTGTTTGGACTTGCTCCAAGGCTGAAAGAGCCTATGTCGTATTATAGCATATTAAAAACTTAATGCTTGAAGTTTTGAAATCAAAATGGTGGGTTTGGCATCTTTAGTTTCATTCCTCCACGCCAAGCACAAAACGCACGCCAGATTCGCACACGCTTGCCACCTGCTTCATTGAAACTGTGGGCATGCTTTTTAAATGCGCAGCTTTCTTGTTTACTACAAGCCTTCTTCAAACCGCGTGTCTCGAAAGCTCTCGAATCCTTTCTGCCAGTTTATAACTCTGTGAAAACAGTGCGACAAGAGGTCTTAAACAGCGAGATTTTGACAGCTTAGAAAATGAATCTCATGAAAGTTCCAGCAAGAAACCAAAGAAATCGCTTGAGACTCGACCTAAGGTTGCAAACGAAGAATCTACAACCGTTCATTAGCCTGGATACAGAAATATGGAAAGGTATTGTTTTCTGCTGTAAAAACATGTGCCGACAGGAAACTAAAGCTCCGTTTGCTTTCACTATGCTAGGAAGAAAGCCCTAGAGCGGTTCAGCACTATCAGAATTTTCTATTTGTTTTGTTCTGCGTTTTGCCTGCGTTGTTGTTGTAATTTGATATGACAGTGCTTTTCTAGAACGTTCATCGTGACCATTCATCTGTATGTAAACAAACGATAAATACAGGATATTTACGTCATCCCATGTTTGACCCTGACCACCATATATATCTGTATTGGTCATCCTCCTGAGCAGCCAACATTACGAAATAGCATGCTTTGTATATTATTAATTTCGACCCAAACAAGGCAATTGGACTTTAATCAATAGAGGGGCTGTTCTTTGTCTTAATTGAGGGTGTTACTACCTGAATACAATTTAGCTATTCATATTCAAAGTAATGAGTCATTACCACAGACCTTCCTTGAATCAAAAGTGACCACAGCTCCAGGAAACAATGAGATTACTTCCTTCTGGCTCCATAAATGTGTTACAGGAATATCATAGCAGGAGAACTGATTTTCACAAACTTTAGGGAAGCAGGAGGAGATCTTTTTTAAACTTGAAAATAGCCATGAAAACTGAAACAATATTTTTTAAGATTTGTTTAAATATGTTTATTAGCACCACCAAATCTTCAAAGCATATTTAGTTGGATTTTGGCAGGGAAATCCTGTGGGGGCACAATTATTTGTGGGGGTCATCTATTGAAACAAAGTGCATATCATTCCTCCTAAAACAAACAGGATGCCTCTGTCTCTGTGCCTTTTNGCTCCAGGAAACAATGAGATTACTTTCCTCTGGCTCCATAAATGTGTTACAGGAATATCATAGCAGGAGAACTGATTTTCACAAACTTTAGGGAAGCAGGAGGAGATCTTTTTTAAACTTGAAAATAGCCATGAAAACTGAAACAATATTTTTTAAGATTTGTTTAAATATGTTTATTAGCACCACCAAATCTTCAAAGCATATTTAGTTGGATTTTGGCAGGGAAATCCTGTGGGGGCACAATTATTTGTGGGGGTCATCTATTGAAACAAAGTGCATATCATTCCTCCTAAAACAAACAGGATGCCTCTGTCTCTGTGCCTTTTCTATTGTCCATATGAAAACTTCAGTTGGCTCCCTGATTGGCTAATTTCAAATTAGTACACTGTATTTTATTCTTGTTTCTTCTCCTTTGGATCTAATCTCTTATCTGACCATTTGCTGTGGCCAGTTTTTAGATGAAATAGTTAGCAAATTGTTTTGTTATTCAGATCAATTTTATTATTGAATAGATTCCTGATTCCTTTTTTAAAACCTCATTTGTCAGATTATTTGGGGGCCATAACCCCCCAGTCACCTGAAGGTGGCTTAGAATTGATGGCACTAAAAGTGAAGTTCTATAGCAAAACTGCTTTTTGCTGCTGCTGAGCTGGCATGTTCTTGCCAAGAGTCTTGCCCCAGATGATCTGTGTATTTAATATTTGGTTTTATTTTCATCTTTTTAGGTGGAATAAGAGAATTTGCACAATGCTACAACAACCTTGTCCTGGATAGAACAGAAAAGAATACAGAAATAAGCAATGAGAAAATCGGCAATGATCTATCCGAGCAAACATCAAAGCTGAACATAGAAACAACGATGGAGTTACTCAACGTGCCCCTCACCAACGTGCTGCCGTTCTTGTATCTTGGAAATTCAAAAGATGCGCAGAATGAGAAGAGCATGGATGACAACAATATCAGACTAGTTTTGAACTTAACTTGTAATTGTGATAATCATTTTATGTGGCGGAATGACATCAAATACAAACAAGTGAAAATAGAAGATAGCTGTAAAGAAGACATCATGCCTGTCTTACTAGACTCAGTTCATTTTATAGGTAAGTTTTAATTCACAATGTTTTTCTTGTTGATAGGACATTGTCTGTGGTCACTTAGGGGAAGCCACTAGCAGAGGCCACTAAGAGGGTTGGGGGTAGGGATAGTCAGGTTGCTGCAGAGCCTCAAGTTAGCATCTTTAAAGTTTTTGAAACGACGCCCTTCAGATCGTTGGAAAACGCCTCTTGTGAAAGATATACCAATTAATAGAGCAAAAGATTGCGATTAATGAAAGATTTCCACATGAAATTGTGAAAATCAAAATAGAGCATTTAGAAATAATTTAGAAATGAATTGTTTTTTCAAGTAATCTGTTAAAGTTGCATGGTTTTATTTGCTGATTTTCAAAATTTACTCAGGGGCCCTCTAAATTCAAGAATTTTAGGGGGCCGATGGGTAAATGCATCACTGGCAAGAGCTTAAAATCTATAGCTATAAGCAAATGGTTTGCTTGTTTCCCTGTTGCTTTTTATTATATATTCCTCATTCTTTTTATTGATTCATTGTCATCATTTCATCATAGATTCTGCTAGAGTTGATGGCTGTGCAGTACTTGTCCATTGTCAAGGTGGTGTATCTAGATCTGCTGCCATAACCATCGCCTACCTTATGTACCACTTGAATCTCTCCTTAAAAGATGCCTACAAATTTGTGAAAGATAAACGCTCATGCATCGCACCTAACCTAAACTTCATGGGGCAGCTTATGGAGTTTGAAAAGCAGCTTTCACAGAGCAAAGTTGGCTGAACAAAACCACACTGAAAGTAGAGAACTGCCTGTTTTTCAGGGCCTTCCAAAGCTTTAAGTTCAGTTTTGTGTAGAGTCTTTGTGTTTTACATAAGGACTTAAAAAGTCCATCAAACTAACAGCTAACATATGGTAAAGCCAGAGTGGCTCTAACAAGAGTGTGGTGGCTTTCGAAGTTATGATAGGACTGTTGAGAATTAAATGGTGCCACAATGTGTGCTCGTATAGTTCTGGAGGGCTGCTTCAACAGCAGCTTTTGTGCCAATTGGTAGTGTCTCTACTCTCGGTTTGTATTTTAACATGCCAATACATTGACATTAAATGCCTTTAGATCCAAGATGAACAGATCACCAAGAACACAGTTGGGTTATTTTATTTGGAATCATTGGGAAATTTTCGAACGCAAAAATGTCTTGTAATATTTCCTAAGATGTCTAGCACTAGGGTCTCCTAAATCCCGCTTCCCCCCTAATCAAGTTTTAGGGCTGTTTGCTTCAAGCAATATAGAAATGGGGGGCTAGGATTCAAGGCCAAATTAATGCAATTTCATCGTTTATCTCTAGAATATATTTTGGCTGTGGTATATCCCCCAAATTCGTTGAATCTTCACCTGAACCTCTTTGCACACAACTTGAACATTCGTTTTATCGTAAGAAATCAAGGTTAATTGCTGTTCAAATCGATCATTCAAACGATACGAAAATTGTGATTGGAGGAAATTTGGAACTATGAATAGCTACTTTATCAGCTGCTTGCAGAAGCAGCTGAACATTTAAATTGAGACACGTGTAAGGAACATCTGCGTCATTTCGCACTAATGTGCCCCTAAACTGGCTCCAAATCCAGGCAATTAAACGACTGCAACATTGTGCAATTGTCAAACTCGTCTTTTGGCTGCCATGGGATATTTTTTCAGTCATTTCGGCAGTAGACGTTTTTCAGGTTTTCGCGAAGAAAAAGTGTCTAGATTCAGCAACAATTTTTTGCAGTCGTACATAACAGACGAATTTTATCGTATACAGTGATGAAAAGAGCTTTCACATTGGTCATTAAAACGTTTCAAAGCAGTTGGAATCCCAAGTTCTGAATAGTTTAAATCCCAAGTTTGTAGATCTGAATTTTAACCCTCGCACCGGCTCTTTTCGTGAATTAGACTGAGCTCCCCACACGGAGTCGCTGTCACCCAGTGAAAGAAGGCTCTGGTTACTCAGTGTCATTTTCTATGAAAGCATTACTTAAAAATTGTCCATCTAATGTGGCTAGTTTATGTTTTGCAGTACCCACATGTCCTTGGTGATCTGTTCTTAAATCCGACAACCTACTCACCACTTTTACACATTCCGTTGACTCCGTATTCACTTTTCATATATTTCTTATTTTTGCCAGCATTTGGTGAAGATTATGGTGCATACAATTGAGTATCAAATAAATGGGACGATCAAGCAACATCAGCTTTCCCGATATCTTTATTAAAGACATATTTCTAACCATCATCCTTTGCGCGCTGAATGAAAAGCTTCAGGATCAACTTTCGGACTTAAAGTAAATGAACAGAGATATAGGGATCTAGTCAAAGAACATTACAAAAAGGGCCAGGTGGCACTTTTGTTTCTACCGTTTTCATCTACCGAGAACATCAAATACGATAGGCTATATATAGACTGCCCCAGTCCCCCTAGCTAAGCTGCTTTAAACTCCGTTTCTTTACTTTAACAAAATGCTGTTGTCTCTTCGTTTAAAAAATTGACTTTGCTGTGCCCCACTTAGACCATAAGAATATACATCCCTGCCCAGACCTCTTTCAAAGGCTTTGTATAGCTTATAGCTTATCTTGTGTTTATGTCAATGTTTGTTTACGTTTACTACCTGGTACCTAAGGCATTGAGTTTGTTGTTGTTGTTGTTGTTGTTGTGAAAGAAAGAAAGAACGGCAGTATTGCGATACAGTTGTTTATGTACGATAGTACTGTACATACTATGTAACATATTAGAGAAATTTTAATTGAAATATTGTACAATATTTAGTAGAAGTGGTGATAGGGAAGATCACCCGTTAAAATGCTACTCTGTCGTTCTTCTATCTTGAGATATCTATCATGCCAAATGGACCAAATGCAAAGTTGTCGAGCCTTGCTAGAAATATGTCTTCCCCTCCCTCACCCTCGCAATGCAATCGTAATTTACAATTGTTAGACTAGCTTCAGAACTGCACCCGGAGGCGGTCCCGAAACAAGAAACGAAACTTGTAGCATGGCTCTACAATCGTGCAAGTAAGCATGTCTTCCAGAAATCAAACCATATCACATAAGACGCTAGGCTTGCGGCATGATTCTTTGTATTCATAGCCTGCGAGTACTGTTAGGCTATTGTATTCGTTGAATATTTGCAGTATTAATTCTTTCGATAACCATCCAATTCAATGAGCGATACTGAGACCTGCGTTGTGAATCTAAGGAGACACTGATTTCAGAAAGAAAAATTTTTCCAGTTGAAAACCATATTGTTTCGAATGATCCAAAGTCGATTTGTTTTGTATAAAATTTACCTGAATGAAGAAAATCATTCAAATATTTAGAAAGCTGTTTACACTGTTTCCGCAAAGAGATTTGAAGTCCACTGCAAGAAGATTTTCTTCAGAAACCCCACCTACTTCTATTGCTATTCATCTTTAGGTACCATGCCGTGGCTTACAATTACAAGCTTGCAATAACAACCATACGCCAACGATTTCGTTGAAAAAGGCGTTGAAAAATGAACCCTTTACTTAGAATAACGACGTGATTCCTTGTATTCGTCCAATATTTTTAATCTGATTTTTTTATTTAGCGATAACCATCCAATTCAATGAGCGATACTGCGACGTATGTAATGAGTCTACCATTTACTTTCGATTGACGCTGATCTTGTGAAATATGTTCAGGTTTATTTGACTTTGCAAGTAACCAAATAAGGTTATTTTCTCAAATGCTTTCAGCTTCATCTGCAAAGTGAAACAAGAACATTATACTCGATCTTGGGGTCTGAATTTTTAAAATTTGGCATGCCCCAATAACTCCCTTCAATTTAGTTTAAAAGTTAAGAAATGAGATATGTTTATAACCGTCTTTTGCGCAGATCTACAGATGTTTGTGATAACATCTATGGCTCTGTTTGAAGATGTGTAGTTTTCCAAGAGATTCCATCATTCCAATTCGAACCCCAACCCCACCAACACCTCTTGAGTGTCATGACAAGGGTTCACGGACTCGATTAGCGCTTAGCTAATCCTGCGATNAGCTTCATCTGCAAAGTGAAACAAGAACATTATACTCGATCTTGGGGTCTGAATTTTTAAAATTTGGCATGCCCCAATAACTCCCTTCAATTTAGTTTAAAAGTTAAGAAATGAGATATGTTTATAACCGTCTTTTGCGCAGATCTACAGATGTTTGTGATAACATCTATGGCTCTGTTTGAAGATGTGTAGTTTTCCAAGAGATTCCATCATTCCAATTCGAACCCCAACCCCACCAACACCTCTTGAGTGTCATGACAAGGGTTCACGGACTCGATTAGCGCTTAGCTAATCCTGCGATCCCAGCGCTTGGCGCTAAAAACAGCAACTTCACCTTCCATTCCATCGTTCCCTCTTCCATGTTTCATGTTTGATTGGTAATTCTAAATCTACCAAATTCTGACAACATTACACATCGCAGAGATGGAAACACATTTTCCAATCGAGCTCAATAGTCTTAAAAACGGTACGATCCGAAGTCTGTCAAACTTTCTGCCTCATAGAGGAGAAGGTTAAGGTTCAGAAGGCCTTTCAAGCCTACAATTTCGGGGTTAATTCTGACTCTACCAAGTCTACTGTTTTCAGAATTGGTACCAATCACACAAACAAACCCTTAGACATAGCCAGTCACATCGTTGTTTTCGCAATTTATAAGTGAAAAATGAGCGAATTTTCGCTTGTTATTTGCACTAGCAAGTAGCTCTATTCTAAGAGCATCATGTTGATATAGGTGCAAGTAAATCGATATGAAACATAAACAACCATTAAGAGTGTCTGTTCAGCTGCAGGTTTTGTTCCTTAATAGAAATGGACACTTTGCTTAAAACTTGCAATTTGTCAAGTATCTAATGCATTTCTAAGTGCGCTCATTAGCTTTTAGCTTGAAATCCTTCCCAAAAGAAATGGCTTTCTAACTTCTGTTAGCGTGGTATGAAGCTTATTTAGACAGCTTGCGTATCCGTTACAATCTCAGGGGGTAATATTCTGGACACCGTTGTGTTTTGAGCAAAGGTTCCACATCTTGAAAAAGGTTGGTGACAAATTCTACAACCTTTTTCTTTGCAGTGAGTGTCTTAAAAGAAACTTAGCTACTTTGCTATAATTCTACCGTTGGATTTTCGAGAAATCTTGAATATTTTTCGAAATTACAACGTATTTTAAATTCAACTCATTTGGGGACGTGACATAATCAAATTTCTAAATCGTAAACCAGAAGAGTGAAAGACTTTAGCTTGACACCATATTGTAGACAGTCATAAACTATGGTTTTCTCGAACACTCTTCTATGTTTGCCTACAAAGTTTAGAAATTACGAGTACGAAATTACGAATTTTTTCAAAATTTTTAAGAAGAATATTCCAACGGTAGAATTATAGCAAAGTAGCCCAAGTTTCGTTCGAGCTATTCAATTTAAAGAAATAAGTCATAGAATTTTGTACGAACCTTTTTAAAGATGGTGTTTTGGCATATTTAAAAACAAAAATATCATGTGATTGTGTTTCTCCATCAAAGTTCTTAGTTTTCATGCTCTTCTTTTAGTATCCCTATGTGAAGAAGCGTTTCGTTCCTTATGTACAAGTAGACTCAATACATGTCGTAGTTTCGCTCCCCTGCACTGATATGTCGCTACAACCACAGCTACTGCAGCTACAACAACAAAAGCAATTCAATTCAATGAGCGTAAGTTGAGGGTCTTATGCAGTGAGGCTACCAAGTAACACTAAAATTGTTTGTGGAAAAATAGATCCAATTTTTTCACCTTTAGTCAGACGATAGCAGATTTATTCTCTAGGCAGAGAAGATGGAGAAAAAAAATTTTTTAGTTCTCGATCATAGATCATTGTGAATATTATTTCGAAGAAAAAATTATTTAATCTAAACACTTCTTGTCGCATTGCAAAGACTTCCTTAAGAAATAAAAGTTACTTAATTTGTTTTAGAGACCTAATGGTACAAAGATTGTTCCGAAAAGGTTTTGCTCTTGTAAAAATGGAGCTCGAAACGGCTCGAAACATCTGTAGTAAGAAATTAGAAACTTATTTGGTTTGTTTCTACAATGAATTAATTAATACACAGCCTACGCAGATTGTTTCATGCCCACCTGAACACAATGAATGGTTGAATGTGAACATTTTCTTGTCCGTTTGTCCTTCCTATTCGAAGGATTTCGAGATTGTGTAACTCCATAGTTTATCCTTTGTTACGTAAATGGGAATGACGGAACTTGCGGGAACTTGAAAGAAGCTACCACGGATTATGTCATGCCCACCTAACTAAATGAATGGCCAAAAATCACTTTTTTCCTGTCTATTTGACCTCTATATTTAAANAATTAATTAATACACAGCCTACGCAGATTGTTTCATGCCCACCTGAACACAATGAATGGTTGAATGTGAACATTTTCTTGTCCGTTTGTCCTTCCTATTCGAAGGATTTCGAGATTGTGTAACTCCATAGTTTATCCTTTGTTACGTAAATGGGAATGACGGAACTTGCGGGAACTTGAAAGAAGCTACCACGGATTATGTCATGCCCACCTAACTAAATGAATGGCCAAAAATCACTTTTTTCCTGTCTATTTGACCTCTATATTTAAAGAATTTAACTGTTTTGCTGTGTGGCTTCTTTGACGTAATCGAAACGTGATGTCCTCTTTTGGATTTTGGTCAGATTTGTACGGGATTTGGTTAGCACCCGAAGCTTTCCTTCCCAAGATAAGAATACTGGGGATTGTAATGTTTTAAGTCTGTCTCAAATTAGATAGATGTCATGTGGGATTTGCGATAACGCAAAATTACTCTAAACATTGAAAAGGCTTAAAAAACTTCGTTTTTGAAATGTTCGCAAGGGCACAGGAACTAAACATGAAGATTGTTATGGAACTCGTAAAAAACTCGTAAGAAACTCTGAGTACTCAAAATCTGAAAATTTTAAGAAACTTTTAGTACTGGGTGAAGTTGTCAGTTTCTTATAAAAAAATAGATGTAATACATTATAGCATCATAGTATTCATTATTAAGGCCCAACCAAAAGAAGCAAGCAAGCATTGCCATAACATCTTATCCAACATACCCCCAACAATTCTTTTATTTCATAAGAACCTTTTAATAAAACGTCGAAGATGAGACTTTTCCTAGATTTAACCCAAAACAGTGAATTGTAGTATATTCTATGCTTTTACGTTCTTGAATTATGAGTACTAGTTTCTTAGAAACGAGTTTTTCCTTATAAAGAAACGCGTACTAGAGTCGTGAAAAGGACGTATTACATTAACTGCAAAATTCAATGTAATTTATATTCAATGAAAACTCCACACCAACATTTGAAGCCACCGAAATTTTTGCTTGTTGACAATTATATGCACCTGAAAGAAAGTTTCTTTTGAAGAAACGGCGCACACCAAATTGATGAGGGCAAGTAGACTCGTTACATAAGTCCCTCTGACTTTCGCTCATTGTCTTGCTGTTGTTGTTGTTATCGCTTCAATTGAGCGACATATCAGTTCGGGGAGCGTAACAAGAGACTTTTGGAATGAGTCTAGAGTGCAAGTGCTAAGATGCCATTTATAAGGTAAACACTATCTGATTGTGAAAAGCAAAAGATCCTAGCACCTATGGCCTTTCGGTAATGTTCAGAGCCTCAAACCCCCGTGCGCTGACAAGTAGCCCTTCAAATTCTGTCTTATATCAAAGCATGCGAAGAAAAAGCAGGCTGAATCGATTGATTTGAGTGAGCACGTCGAGCAAGGAAGCAGAAAATGGCTGCTAATATCCTTGGAATTGTCTGTACGCTATTGGTAACCATAAATATGTAAGTGATGGACTTTTCTCTAAATGACCGATTTTCAATTGTTGCAGCTGCCACTTTTTTGTTCTCTGGGTTTCTGCGTCGAAAAACAAGTATTCTTTTTATCATTCTTATGTAAGCCTATGCTTCGATTTTATAGAAGGAGGTGTTATCTAAATTAGGATTGGATGGGGCAAAATGAATCAGAGTAGGGCAAAATGGATCTTTCACAAATTCATGGATTACACTGTAATTGTGTTTTAGTTCAAGAAGATCAGTTTCTATCATGAACTAATACAATTCTATCCATTGAAAGAGCTGCGCATTTACAACCAAGGACGCTTTGCTTCAATTTTAGAAGCAAAGACTTAAGTGACCCATTTTGCCCCCACTCCACACCCTAATTTCAGCGCTTATTTTTCGTCAAATTCCTCATTCTTAGAGCAAAGTCTTGAAAGAAAGAAAAAAAAACGGCAGGCCAACGGTTGCTTATGCTTGGTCCAGCTTTGGCTAGCAAGTTGAAATAAAGACTCCAAAAGATGAATTACGTGTAAATTACTTACAGAGAACGTTTTATGATTTTCCAACAAATGAACGAAGAAGTAGAAATTTGGGAAGATTTCTCAGTTTTTCACAAATCCTTTTTTAGTATTTCCTTTATCATAGTTCATCTTACCTCATCTTGATGCACAAACACAAACAAATACAAACAAACACAAAAAAACACAAACAACCAGTTGACTTCGCAAAACAGACAACAACGGATATTTTGAATAAGCAGTGCTTTTTCAAGCCTTCAAAGACTTACCCAGTGTACAAAAGATTTGATTCATAATTTCTGTCAAATTAGTTGGTATTTCAAGAAAACGTCCTTCAAAATTTTTGATTGAGAGAAGCGAGAAATTCGATTGTACAAACACACGTACTGATCGGAAATCTCCATATGTTTTTTGACGCATTAACGATTCGTGACAGCTAAACTGTTAATTATTTTCGAGATTGTCGAAGAATGGCCACAGTCATACGTCACCCACGAGTGTACGAGGTGTCAAAGTGGATGGGCTCAACATGTGAAAAAGAAGATTTAAGCTTCGTAATTCTAAAAATAAACTTTTCCCAAGTCTCAATTTCAATTGGATAAAACAAAGGACAAAACCTTGTTGGTCTGACTTTCTCAATGATTACCAGGAAAAAGTATATTGAAACGTCAGTACAAAGCAATTAGCAATCGTTAGCAAAAGGATTTATATGGCCGATTGGTCAAGTTGTAAATATAAACAAATAACCTGAGATCTGGATAGCTAACTCACTTGTTGTGCAGAAAGAAGTCTCTTTTGCCAATAAACTTAAAGGGGCTGTACAAAATAAGTAAACAAAGATATTACAAAGTCAACGAGAAATTTCTCTCTAATTGGCGCGTTTCTTCAGCCTGCAGTAGCTTTTCGTGTGTTTTGGCTAAACACATCTAAAACTTGCGTCTCAAAATCCGGCTGTATCTCCAAAATCGTTGATGGCATGAAAAATCTGATTGCTCTGGCTAATTCTACGGAGTTCAAAGCTGTAGAAAATATCTTCATTTGCAACTTATCTGCTGATATTCGCCTGCATTAGGGAGATTTGGAAATTTAGCTTATACAGCCCCATTAAATCTCTTTCATTCGGTTTTGTAGTGCCTACTCTCAGTTATGTCGCATCGACCTTGGATTCATACTTGACGACTCTGGCTCGATAAAATCATGGGGATTTGAACAAGAAAAAAGATTCATCAGGGATGTCACACGACAACTACGAATCTCAAACACGGATACACGTGTTGCTGTTATGACATTCTCCACGGGCGCAAGAATGAGAATAAACTTCAGAGATCGGGCTGGTCAGAACTGGAACTCATTGAACTGGGCATTGAACGGGGTACGGCATTCTGGTAAGCATTATAGACAGAGTCCAGGAAATTCACGGCTCCACGGCTGTGAGCCGGAGGAAGGTTTTGCTTGTTAATGCAATATTTGAGGAAGGTTTAATAAATTTTATAAGAAACCTCGGACGTTTTGGGTTAGTTTGATAACAGTAACTGGNCCGAAAGTTTTTTTGTCCGAAATTCTCGAAAAAGAGTCCGAAAGTTTTTTGTCCGAAGTTGGTTTTCCGAAAGTTATCCGTCCGAAAGTTTTCGATGTTAATGTAAAGAACCATTAAGAGTGTCTGTTCAGCTGCAGGTTTTGTTCCTTAATAGAAATGGACACTTTGCTTAAAACTTGCAATTTGTCAAGTATCTAATGCATTTTTTAGTTTTTTAGCTTGAAATCCTTCCCAAAAGAAATGGCTTTCTAACTTCTGTTAGCGTGGTATGAAGCTTATTTAGACAGCTTGCGTATCCGTTACAATCTCAGGGGGTAATATTCTGGACACCGTTGTGTTTTGAGCAAAGGTTCCACATCTTGAAAAAGGTTGGTGACAAATTCTACAACCTTTTTCTTTGCAGTGAGTAACTAAAAGAAACTTAGCTACTAAAAGAAACTTAGCTACTTTGCTATAATTCTACCGTTGGATTTTCGAGAAATCTTGAATATTTTTCGAAATTACAACGTATTTTAAATTCAACTCATTTGGGGACGTGACATAATCAAATTTCCAAATCGTAAACCAGAAGAGTGAAAGACTTTAGCTTGACACCATATTGTAGACAGTCATAAACTATGGTTTTCTTGAACACTCTTCTATGTTTGCCCAAAAAGTTTAGAAATTACGAGTACGAAATTACGAATTTTTTCAAAATTTTTAAGAAGAATATTCCAACGGTAGAATTATAGCAAAGTAGCCCAAGTTTCGTTCGAGCTATTCAATTTAAAGAAATAAGTCCTAGAATTTTACACGAAACTTTTTAAAGACGGTGTTTTGGCATATTTAAAAACAAAAATATCATGTGATTGTGTTTCTCCATCAAAGTTCTTAGTTTTCATGCTCTTCTTTTAGTATCCCTATGTGAAGAAGCGTTTCGTTCCTTATGTACAAGTAGACTCAATACATGTCGTAGTTTCGCTCCCCTGCACTGATATCACAGGGAAACCAGAAAAAAAATTTGTCTTTCTTTGTCCCCTGTGCGCTTAGTCATTTTTGTACGCGCTCTTTCGCGGAGCACAAAGGACAACAATTACTAAGCGCACAGGGGACAAAGGAAGACAATTTTTTTTACAAATTTTATTTGTAGCAACAATTATTTCCTGGTTTCCCTGTGCTGATATGTCGCTACAACCACAGCTACTGCAGCTACAACAACAAAAGCAATTCAATGAGATGAGCGTAAGTTGAGGGTCTTATGCAGTGAGGCTACCAAGTAACACTAAAATTGTTTGTGTAAAATAGATCCAACTTTTTTACCTTTAGTCAGACGATAGCAGATTTATTCTCTAGGCAGAGAAGATGGAGAAAAAATTTTTTTAGTTCTCGATCATAGATCATTGTGAATATTATTTCGAAGAAAAAATGATTTAATCTAAACACTTCTTGTCGCATTGCAAAGACTTCCTTAGGAAATAAAAGTTACTTAATTTGTTTTAGAGACCTAATGGTACAAAGATTGTTCCGAAAAGGTTTTGCTCTTGTAAAAATGGAGCTCGAAACGGCTCGAAACATCTGTAGTAAGGAATTAGAAACTTTTTTGGTTTGTTTCTACAATGAATTAATTAATACACAGCCTACGCAGATTGTTTCATGCCCACCTGAACACAATGAATGGTTGAATGTGAACATTTTCTGTCCGTTTGTCCTTCCTATTCGAAGGATTTCGAGATTGTGTAACTCCCTAGTTTATCCTTTGTTACGTAAAATGGGAATGACGGAACTTGCGGGAACTTGAAAGAAGCTACCACGAATTATGTCATGCCCACCTAACTAAATGAATGGCCAAAAATCACTTTTTTCCTGTCTATTTGACCTCTATATTTAAAGAATTTAACTGTNCAGATTGTTTCATGCCCACCTGAACACAATGAATGGTTGAATGTGAACATTTTCTGTCCGTTTGTCCTTCCTATTCGAAGGATTTCGAGATTGTGTAACTCCCTAGTTTATCCTTTGTTACGTAAAATGGGAATGACGGAACTTGCGGGAACTTGAAAGAAGCTACCACGAATTATGTCATGCCCACCTAACTAAATGAATGGCCAAAAATCACTTTTTTCCTGTCTATTTGACCTCTATATTTAAAGAATTTAACTGTTTTACTGTGTGGCTTCTTTGACGTAATCGAAACGTGATGTCCTCTTTTGGATTTTGGTCAGATTTGTACTGGATTTGGTTAGCACCCGAAGCTTTCCTTCCCAAGATAAGAATACTGGGGATTGTAATGTTTTAAGTCTGTCTCAAATTAGATAGATGTCATGTGGGATTTGCGATAACGCAAAATTACTCTAAACATTGAAAAGGCTTAAAATACTTCGTTTTTGAAATGTTCACAAGGGCACAGGAACTAAACATGAAGATTGTTATGGAACTCGTAAAAAACTCGTAAGAAACTCTGAGTACTCAAAATCTGAAAATTTTAAGAAACTTGGTGAAGTTGTCAGTTTCTTATAAAAACATACATGTAATACATTATAGTATCATAGTATTAAAAGGCCCAGCCAAAAGCAGCAAGCATTGCCATAACATCTTATCCAACATACCCCCAACATACATTCTTTTATTACATAAGAACCTTTTTAGAAAACGTCTAAGATGAAGTTTTTCCTAGATAAACCCCAAAACAGTGAATTGTAGTATATTCTATGCTTTTACGTTCTTGAATTATAAGTACTAGTTTCTTAGAAACGAGTTTTTCCTTATAAAGAAACGTGTACTAGAGTCGTGAAAAGGACTTATTACATAAACTGCAAAATTCAATGTAATTCATATTCAATGAAAACTCCACACCAACATTTGAAACCACCGAAATTTTTGGTTGTTGAAAATTTTATGCACCTGAAAAAACGGCGCACATCGAATTGATCAGGGCGAGTAGACTCTTTACATCAGTCCCTCTAACTTTCGCTCTTTGTCTCGTTGTTGTTGTTGTTGTTGTTATCGCTTCAATTGAGCGACAAATCAGTTCGGGGAGCAAAACAAGAGACGTTTGGAATGAGTCTAGAGGGCAAGTGCTAAGATGCCATTTATAAGGTAAACACTATCTAATTGTGGAAAGCACAAGATCCTAGCACCTATGGCCTTTAGGTAATATTCAAAGCCTCAAACCCCCGTCCGCTGACAAGTAGCCCTTCAAATTCTGTCTTATATCAAAGCATGCAAAGAAAAAGCAGGCTGAATCGATTGATTTGAGTGAGCACGTCGAGCAAGGAAGCAGAAAATGGCTGCTAGCATCCTTGGAATTGTCTGTACGCTATTGGTGACCATAAATATGTAAGTGATTGATTTTCGTTCTTAATGACTGAGTTGTATTTTTTGCAGCTGCAGTGTTTTTCGTTCTCTGGGTTTCTGCGTTTTTATGTAGACCTATGATTCGATTTTATAGAAAGAGGTGTTAGCTAAATTAGGATTGGATGGGGCGAAATGAGTCAGAGTAGGGCAAAATGGATCTTTCACAAATTCATGGATTACACTGTAATTGTGTTTTAGTTCAAGAAGATCAGTTTCTATCATGAACAAATACAATTCTACCCTGGATCAGAGTATTTTTAGTGAATTTTTTGAAAAAAATAAATAACATAAAAAAAGAAAAAAAAGAAAGAAAAGAAGAGGAAGGAAAAATTTTTCCTTCCTCTTCTTTTCTTTCATTTTTTTTTCTTTTTTATGTTATTTATTTTTTCCAAAAAATTCACTAAAAATACTCTGATCCAGGGTAATACAATTCTATCCATTGAAAGAGTTGCGCATTTACAACCAAGGACGCTTTGCTTCAATTTTAGAAGCAAAGACTTGAGTGACCCATTTTGCCCCCACTCCACCCTTATTTCAGAGCTCAGTGTTCGTCAAATTCCTCATTCTTAGAGCAAAGTCTGAAAAGAAAGAAAAGAAAACGGCAGGTCAACGGTTGCTTGGCAGACCTCATTAATGTGTGCGAGCACGCGAGCGCCGCTTGCAGGCACAAACTAGCATTACATATCAGTTGCTGGCACTTTTACTGTACTTAGAGTGCTTTGATTGCAGGCGCATTTTTCTCAACCATTTGCTCGCAGGCACAGAATAATTTTAATGAGGCCTGTTGCTTGGTCCAGCTTTGGTTAGCAAGTTGAAGTAAAGACTCCAAAAGATGAATTGCGTGTAAATTACTTACAGAGAACGTTTTATGATTTTCCAGCAAATGAACGAAGAAGTAGAAATTTGGGAAGATTTCTCAGTTTTTCACAAATCCTTTTTTAGTATTTCCTTTATCATAGTTCATCTTACCTCATCCTGATACACAAACACAAACAAACACAAACAAACACAAACAACCAGTTGACTTTGCAAAACAGACAACAACGGACATTTTGGATCAACAGTGCTTTTCAAGCCTTAAAAGACTTACCCAGTGTACAAAAGATTTGATTCATAATTTTTGTCAAATTAGTTGGTATTTCAAGAAAACGTCCCTCAAAGTTTTTGTTTGAGAGTAGCGAGAATTTCGATTGTACAAACACACGTACTGATTGGAAATCTCCATATGTTTTTGACGCATTAACGATTCGTGACAGCTAAACTGTTAATTATTTTCGAGATTGTCGCAGAATAGCCACAGTCATATGTCACCCAAAAATCTCACATACGACTGTCCCAGATGCCAAAGTAACACTTGGGCTCAACATGTGAAAAAGAAGATTTAAGCTTCGTAATTCCAGAAATGAACTTTCCCAGGTCTCAATGTCAATTGGATAAAACAAAGGACAAAACCTTGTTGGTATGATTTTCTCAATGATTTTCAGGAAAAGTATATATATGGATATATCAGTAAAAAGCAATTAGCAATCGTTTGCAAAATGATTTCTATGGCCGATTGGGCAAGTTGTAAATATAAACAAATAACCTGAGATCTGGATAGCTAACTCACTTGTTGTGCAGAAAGAAGTCTCTTTTGCCAATAAACTTAAAGGGGCTGTACAAGATAAGTAAACAAGGATATCACAAAATAAATGAGAAATTTCTCTCTAATTGGCACTTGGCATAGAATTTCTTCAGCCTGCAGTGGCTTTTCGTGTGCTTAGGCTAAACCCATCTAAAACTTGTGTCTCAGAATCCTACTGTATCTCCAAAATCGTTGATGGCATGAAAAATCTGATTGCTCTGGCTAATTCTACGGAGTTCAAAGCTGTAGAAAACATCTTCATTTGCAACTTATCTGCTGATATTCGCCTGCATTAGGGAGATTTGGAAATTTAGCTTATACAGCCCCATTAAATCTCTTTCATTTCTTTCATTCGGTTTTGTAGTGCCTACTCTCAGTTATGTCGCATCGACCTTGGATTCATACTTGACGACTCTGGCTCGATAAAATCATGGGGATTTGAACAAGAAAAAAGATTCATCAGAGATGTCACACGACAACTACGAATCTCAAACACGGATACACGTGTTGCTGTTATGACATTCTCCACGGGCGCAAGAATGAGAATAAACTTCAGAGATCGGGCTGGTCAGAACTGGAACTCATTGAACTGGGCATTGAACGGGGTACGGCATTCTGGTAAGCATTATAGACAGAGTCCAGGAAATTCACGGCTCCACGGCTGTGAGCCGGAGGAAGGTTTTGCTTGTTAATGCAATATTTGAGGAAGGTTTAATAAATTTTATAAGAAACCTCGGAACGTTTTGGGTTAGTTTGATAACAGTAACTGGTTTATAAATTCCAGGGTTTCTAAACAACGCGAGGAGTTCGAAAAATCTGGCTATTTTGACTTGATAAAATGAGGAAGGTTTAACCATGGGTGGTTAGACACTGCATGTGTGCTTTTATGGATGAGCGCCGCAACTAATATGCTTCTGCGGAGGAAAATTTTATCTATATAGTTATGCGGAGGAGATAGCGAAAGAAAGAACGGATAGGAAACAGAATCACTCTTATCATGAAGGCAATGTAAGTACAACTGCGGTGTCTAACTACCCATGGTTTAACTAACGAAATTGGCATTCGGAGGAAAGCTTGGACTTTTTCTGTACTCTGATTATAGATAAGGTCTTTCATTGGATAATTTCAAATAATAGAAAATTAAAGATTTGCTTCCACCCTGAAAGAAAGACACTCTCTTGGATTATATGTGGGGCTGGCACCAACGGTGGAAAATTGCTCCTTTTCTTACGAACGATTTCGCAATGACCAGTTTCAGACGAAAATACCTATCTCTCTGTATGTGGTCCCATTCTTCAAAAAGCAATTCAGTAGTGAGATACTCAAAATCGCTGCTGCGAAGAACATTTCGCAACATTCAATGTGTTCTGCCATCGAATGATCCTCTACAGTCGTTAACAACTCCTCTAAAGTCGAAATCAATTCATTCTTCAAGAATGTTCCTCGCCATCTTTAAGTCCTTTCCAAACTGGAAAATAAAGTTCTAATAAGCCAATCTGCTTTATTCTAGGTGGCTGGACTTATACACACAGGGCTTTAGATTTGGCAAGAAGTCAGATGTTTAATACACAATATGGAGCAAGATCTGGAGCACCAAAGGTAACTGGACCGTTTTTAATGCGTTTGAAAGGGCTGAACTTTGGTGACTGAGGGAAGAATCGGGTGGAGAAAATGCTTCATATATCGGTATTCCTTTTCCTTAAAGATGTGTAGATATCATAAAAAAGTTGTTCGTATGCAGCATGGGTGAATTAGGCACCTTGGTTTCAAGGCATCTTTTGCGGTAATAAATTTCTTGGTTATATCTATATGATAATATGGCTTGATTAATCGCCCGTAAAATTTCTATGTTTGCAAACGCTACTCGCTTTGTACTGATGCGTCAATCAAAAGCAACGGATGCTGTTGTTACAAAACCTGCCCTTGTTATGATACCTTGGTTATTTACATCTACAGCGTGACTAATCGGCTATAAACTGCTAAGAGCTTTGTATGCACCCTTCCTTCTTTCCTCCTTTAATAATGCATTTCTTCAAACCATAGATGTTGCTCTTGCTAACTGATGGACAGGCTCAGTCCCAGCGTCACCAACTTCAGAATTCTGCAACGTCCTTGAAGAACAACTTTGTAAACATTATGAGCATTGGAGTTGGTTACAAAATTAGACGAAGTGAACTGGAATTGATGGCATCTAGGCCTATACATCAACATGTGTTTCAAGTGAGAGATGCTGGCGCATTGACAAGAATTGTCAACACTGTCAAAACTGAAGCTTGCAAACGTGAGTGTTTTTTTACTGCCAAAAATAAATAAACCATAAAAGATGATGCCTTTTTGTCTTCGTTAAGAATCACACCAATCCATATAAATCTTACAGCTTTAGAGATTCAGAAGTACGTTAGCTACACTAACACTAAGCTACATATCCCTTGGAATACAGGATTCAAATCAGACTTTCTACATAATCTGAAGTTTCACTCCCCTACCTGAACTCAAAACAACAACAGAAATTCGATTAATTGACTGAACAGGTGGGATTCGTGCAGTAAGTCTAGGTACATATGTCATAGATTGGTAAACTGCGTCTAAATAACAACAGAAATAGCAACTACAGCATAAAGGTACAATTTCAGATTCATGCACTTTTCCTACAGACAAAAATAATTCATTTTCTCTTTACTCCACACACCATGCGAAGAACTCTAATGGGCATTCTGAATAGCAAATTATAATTACAGCGTGTCGACTATTTTTTGCAACCTATGTGAACCAAAAGATTTAGAAAATGTTTTCCGTACGTAACACAACTTCACATCTTCAGCCATTTGAATTTTTCAGCCATAACATGCTGGTTCACAGAGTGTATATACAACGAATGGTCATCCTGGAGTGGAACATGTTACCAGGTTTCAAGAACAAGAACTGTTCGTCGTCAAATTAGAAAATCGAAGCTGGTCGTTGGTGGCTGCGCAGGATTACACGAGTTGACTTGTAAGCCTAAAGTTGAAAGGAAGAATCTTGGAGTTTGTTTACGTAAGTTGATAAACTTGATCTTTACCAAGTTTTGAACATTTTTATTTGTAAGAAACAATTTATAAGAAATGATAGATATTGTGAGCAATGTTGCCCTCGGTATCTTTTATGTGGACCCAATAGCGAAAGTCTATATATATATATATATAAAATAATATTAATAATGATAATAATAATGATAATAATAATAATAATGATAATGATGATATAGTAATAACAATAGTGAGGATGATGATGTCATGATACAATACAAATAGTCAGCAATAAAATATAGTTTAACTATATAAGATTTTGTTTATGATATGGCACTGTTTATCATCTAATACTTTGTAAAGATAACTTTTTAACTCTAGGGGGAAATTAAATGCATTTGCATAGTGCTTTGGGTAAGGAGAATCTATGTAATTTGATCAAGTGTTTTAGGACCTTCTTAGCGCATTTCGAAGCAAAATAACTTTCTTAAATTCAATTAACTCCTATATTTCCAATGCTCAGAAAATAGAGGAAAAATCACAACAAATACTTCAGCCTTTCGGCTATCAATTAAACTTTGATTCATTCCAATCTATGAAGTATTCTGGCAGACCCTCGATGTATCAGAGAATGAATTTTATTCTGAATCAATTTTAATCAGAATTTTATTCACAATCAATTTTAATCAGAATCAATGTAAATCAGAATCAATTTTAATCAGAAACAATTTTTTCTGAATAATTAGAGAGAATTAAGTGATTTGGGTGAGCGAAGTAATTTAGTACTGAAAGAGAAGGAGAGAGTCAAAGAGGAAAAAATAAATGTCTCGAGCGCCTGGAGAAAGTGGGTGATTTGGGTGATTTGGGTGAACGAGG
>REGM01000055.1:1071435-1103651 GCA_004194415.1 Aurelia aurita | reverse complement strand
GTTCACCCAAATCACCCAAATCACCCACTTTCTCCAGGCGCTCGAGACATTTATTTTTTCCTCTTCGACTCTCTCCTTCTCCTTCAGTACTAAAATACCTCGTTCACCCAAATCACCCAAATCACCTACTTTCTCTAGGCATTCATTCTCTTTCTTTTTATAGATTCATAACTCAATTCTTTCTACTTATTCTGAAAAAATTGATTCTGATTAAGATTGATTCTGATTAAGATTGATTCTGATTAAAATTCATTCTTATTGAAATTGATTAAGAATAAAAGTATTCTCCGCATTAAGAAATTTTCAAAGGTAAGAAGTTCTTTTGGCGCACTCAATTTTTCTACAATGATTTTTGTTTTACAGAAACATGTCCTTATGTGAAATGCAATTGGGCTCCTTGGGGTTCTTGGGCAGCAACATGTGGTAGGACATCTAGAACACGAGTCATAAAAGCAGAGCGTGCAACAACACAAAGACGTAACTGCGCAGGACTGCCGCAACGATGTTATCAAAAGCCACAGACGCAACGCAGAGCCACGAAATGTAGGGTCTTTCAGTATTTTTGAGCAAATCATTCCAACAGATCCTCCCCTGGCCAATATTAATGCTATTTCTCACTTCCAAAGTCTATCACTGTTTCTCGTTCCAACTCCTTCATTCCTAGCCCTCTGGAACAGCATCCCTTGCTCTGTCTTTCCCCTGTTGTATCATGCAATTTGTCGGCCTTTATGCGTTAAATTAAATATTTTAACCTTGCCTTCCCTCCCTTAGTCTTTCATGTTTTAAATCGTCTGAGTACCTGTACAATATTTACATTCAATAGCCCTTTTTCGCAAGCACAATAAGTGAGTTAGCCATCCAGGTTTCGGGGCATCTTTTACCGCTTGCTTTCTTTAGTCTTGCATCTTTACTAATAAGACGTAGAAATTTATCTGTTTGCAATCACTCTGTACTGCGTGTTGACATGATTAAAAATACAAATGTTTCGTTTTCCTTATTATTGTGTTCATATAATCAAAGTCTGTTTCGAACTTCGTGGCAATTCAATTCAACGCCGCAAAAATAAGGTCAGTTATGTCATTTGAAAAGTATCAAATTTCGGATTTATTTCCACGAAAATATCTCCAATTGCCAAGACTTTTGAAACATACTCCTTAACACGATAACCGAAGTGATTTTTTTACAATTACACGGGAGAGGAAAATGTAACAAAGTAATAAAGATTCAACTTTTTCATCTACAGAAAGCACAACATCTTCTGATCCCTCTTAACTTCCTACACCTAATCTCGAAGCAGTAACGTTAACAGATTCAAAGCAGTAACTTTTATAACAGATAACCCAAACAAAAGTGATCCAAGAAAATCTGGTATAGAAAAAATGTTCAACCAAAAGGAGAAATTCATATGTTGTTTGGCAACTAAACAACTGGCCTACATCACCATATTTATTTTGCCTTTTCCATCTGCAACTTGAAGATGATAAAATTTTAATAAAATCGTCAAAAACAGGATAGTTTGATGAAGATTCTTTGCCTATCACAAGTTTAGCATTAGACTTTGGAAGTAAAAGAAAGGATAGAACAATTGCACTCTTCATTTAAGATGGAGAATCTTCTCACAGAGTCTTTCTTCCTTCTAAAACCAACCTAATGAATCTGTGATCTAGCTAGGATTTCTCTAAGCTAACGTCCAAATATGGTCTAAGTGAGACTTTAGTTGCCCCTTAAAGAAACGAATAAACATTTGCACGAATTCTTCATTTTCCTAGGCTCGTGCAAGGCTTGATTTTCTAACTTTCAAACATGGCCTAAACAAAACAAAAGTAGGCCCTCAAAGATTGAATAAACTTTGGCAAAAATGTTTCATTTTCCAGGTCTATGTAAATTTGTGAAGTGCAGGAAAACAGAATGGTCTGGTTGGTCTGCGTCATGCGGTAAAGCAACTAGAACACGCAAAAAGATAGCTATACCAGCGACAACACAACGAGTATCATGTGCTGGACTAAATCAGAAATGTAACATTAAAACACTAACCGAAAACAGGAGTACTAAATGTGAGTTACGCACATACACATGCACAGCACAAAACCCCTTGAGCTGAATTCTCGCTTGAAGCGTCTTTATTTTCTCTACCCTTTTTGTCGTGCGTTATTAAGCGCTATCCGTATCCAGGTAGCGCCAAGGGAAACGCTTGAAATATGAATTCAGCTTGATAATTCTTACAACGATGCACATATCAGGTGTCCCTGAAAAATTTACACGTTTGAAAATTCGCAAAAACTTGATTGAAAACGTGAAAACAATGATCAAAAGTACTTTGAGCAATAGTGTTATTTTTGTTTCCATGTATGAAAGAGTATATATTAATGACGTCTTTAAAACCTTTACTTTGAACTATACTCGTTAAAGATACNCTGAACTAATAATTAAGTCATTGATCTTATTTTTCAAAAATAAAATTGTAAGATTTGTCTTCCAATCGAATTTTGTTGATCTTCCCACCATGTATACTTTTAAGAGATACCCAGTATGTGCATGCCTTCTTACAATAATCACGCTAACAACATGTAATCAATAATCATGTGCTGATCACTCATTGCTTATACAACTGCCGGATGAGCCAAAAAGTTCTTTGCCTAGTTGCCAGCCCACAGAAAGCAACATGAACTAGTAATTTTCAACATTACTACGTTGTAGACTTTAAAAGAGGATGGAACTTTCTGGAGCATCCAGTGATAACAACAACAAATACAGTGTTTTGATAAATGCGGACTCTTCAGCAAGGTGTATCACAAACAATTCTACATTTTTGCAATCGCTGCGGAAGCGATATGAGTTTAGTAGTTTTGTTTGTACTTAGTTGAATGAAAACTAAAATTTGATTGTGTGCTTCTGGAAAATTTTCTTTTATAATTACTAAGAAATGGCAAACTGAAAATAAAATCTCTGACGCTAATCTATGTAGCTGCTAACGTTTTAAGATGCCGCCAAATCCCTGGATTCACTGTTAGTTAAAAATGTCTTATATCTAGGCACATGCAATTACGTGGTGTGTAACTACGGACCATGGTCACAATGGACAACAACATGTGGGAGAGGGCAACGAGCAAGGAAAATGATAGCGACAAGAAAAAGCATCCAGAGAGAAAGCTGCAGTGGACTTACTACATCATGTCCTACTCAACCAGATGTTCAGTCCAGAAATCAGAAGTGTAAGTAATTTCTTTACTACAATTTACAATGTAAACTGTTATTTAAGAATTCCAAAACAATTCCACAAACATCTGGAAGCCACACATCTGGTCTAGAAGCCACAACCATACAGTACCTATCCACTGTTTGAAAACTCGTATCTGATTTCCAACAATAGGTACACGCCCTTTAACGATTGATGCGAGGCGAAGAAACAGCGGTCTCAATCATTTAAGAATAGTCTTATTTCTGAAACTAGAAGCTTCAATTTACTTCTGAATCAGCTGATTTGTAATTTTGCGATGGTCAATCGAAATTAATCTTCGATTTTATGTTAGTAAATAAATGACAGTGCATTTACGTTTACAGAGAATTGTCCATCTTTGCTCACCAAAGTTCAAAACTTAACAATTATCTTACTGCTTTTGGAAGATGTTAAATCAAGAGCCGAGTATTTTTAGTTTATAGGATAATATAATAAATGAAATTACTAAACGTTTTGATTTTTATCTTCATCAGATACTGATGACGGCAAAAATCGAAATGTTTAAAGACGTTTTTGCCATATTTTTGAAATTCTCCTTTGGCAGATGAATTTTCAACTCCGCAAATTGACAAATTATACAATGCAATATGGGTGGCTAATTCGCTCGTTGTACATGTGAAAAGGGCCTATCTAAAGAAGATAAGAGTATATATGGAAAGTAGAAGGAAAAATCAAAACATCTGCCCTTAAAATTGTATATACCTGGCCGCTACCTTGCAGAGTGACAAGAATAACCAAATAACCAAATACGAATTTTCTCATTTAGGCACATGCAACTACGTCGAGTGCAATTATGGGCCATGGTCTGCTTGGACAACAACTTGTGGAAAAGGAGAGAGATCCAGAAAAATGCAGACTATCAGGAAGACTGTACAAAGAGAAAATTGCAATGGTTTAACCCAGAGCTGTCCAATGAAGACTGATTTGGAAAAGAGAACCACGATGTGTAAATATTCAAAAGATTTTTGCGTTTGAGAAAGTTTTGAGCAAAAGTCAGCATTTCATATTGTAATTCTTAAAGAAAGAATGAAATATGAAATATTGGCTTTTGCTCAAGACTTATCTGCTTCGTTCTTGCGCGACATTTTGATGTTCAAAATGGGAATAAAAAATCTAACAAAAATACAAAAATAAACTGAAATCAGTCTAGATATGCTGTGAAAGCAGGCTATTCATTACCAGAATCCATCGAATGAACAGCACTCTGTGCTAAAAATGGTGCCTGGGATGCTTTTACAGAAATTCAATGTCATAAGAACGTCACATAATTCTTGCCTCGCAGTGTCTGAATATCTAGCTAAAAGTATGGCCTAAGGCCTATTCTCTTTATTTTCAGGTTTGATACTTAATCTTCGTCATTCATTCATTCATTCATTCATTCATTCATTCATTCATTCATTCATTCATTCATTCATTCATTCATTCATTACTTTATTTTAAGTAGGCTGGCATGATTTCTAGCTATATTACAGATAATTTAGGCCTACTATGTATGCCGCATCCAGGCATGGGACCCCTAGTTTAACGTCCCTTCCGAAGGACGGCGAAATGAGTTGCTTGGTCAGGCATCTGGAAGGTCACCCATCCAGATTTTTTACCTCACGCGACGACCAAGCTTAACTTCAGTTACCTAACGGAAACTGTATAAGCCACTCGGTCACTAAAAACAAGGCTCACAACTTCATCTCAAAGTTGATACCATTTTATTTAGGCACTTGCAACTACGTCGTCTGTGGGTACGGGCCATGGTCTGCATGGTCTACTTCGTGTGGAAAAGGCGAGAGATCAAGAACAATGCAAGCCACTAAGAAGACTATACAGAAAGAGAATTGTGCTGGTTTAACTCAGAGCTGTCCAGCAACGACTGACGTAGGGAAAAGAACAACAATGTGTAAGTTCCATTGATTAATGACTTCCATTGTGGTTCATTTGCTTATTTAGCCCTACCAGTTGATCATGGTATGCCAAGCCAAACTTCCATGGCACAACAAATAGAAACTGGAGAATTCAGAGCATATTCTAACGTGCATGTTGGCCATTGTCAAGGGCTATCGCTTTGGGGGGGGGGGGGGGTCTACGCAATCGTTAACATATAACATACAGGACCTCCACCAATTCTTAATTAATTTGTGAAGCCGGACATTTTCTTAGAATTTGCTCTGCTTCTTTGCTTCTATCTAGCATCTGAAGGTAGCTATTAGGACAACTGAGAAGCTCAGCTTATTGAAGCAGTGACCTGGTTATTCCTCACCTCGTCATTCCGTTTTTGGGATCACAGAAAGTTGGCGACTTTCCTCAAGCTAGAAAGCCACTTTTGGCGGAGTAGCGATTCGAAGCACCAACCTATCAACCTTTGATGGAGCTGTCAACGCGCTTCAATTGAGCAATCTCCGCTTCATATGAACTAAATTAGATATTTTCAGGAAAAAGTTGGGGATTAAGAATTCCCAATTTTAAAGAAATTACAATCAAAGAAGCTACCGATTCTTCTTTAGGTACATGCAACTATGTTGAGTGTGGGTACGGGCCATGGTCTGCTTGGTCTACTTCATGTGGAAAAGGCGAGAGAAGCAGAAAAATGCAGGAGACAAAGAAGACTATACAGAAAGAAAATTGTGCTGGTTTGACTCAAAGTTGTCCTGCGACGACTGATGTAGGCAAGAGAACAACAATGTGTGAGTTTCAACGAATTTTGGCTTCTTACACTAACATTATTTCGTACAAAAAACTAACTTGGAAGTGCTTCAGAACTGGATGGTTTCTTAACATATCTCAATTTTGGTTTCTGACATTCTCCTTCGATTTGCTTAACTTCCTCAAGTAGTGGAATAATACATAAGGCAGAACAGCTGTACTATTGCATTTTCGTACACTATTAAAGAAAATATGCTGTCCTGCTGTCTTTCGACGCTCTAGGAGTAGAAGTGAATGGAATAACAGCATGGATAAAGTGAATGGATATACAGCAGGGCTTCCAAAATGTTGGATTGGAGTACTCAAAGTTTCTTGCCTTTTTAGGAATCCCAGTTTCTTGAAGAATATGATTGAGCGTTGAAACTGTGTCATTTGTTCATCTTCTTAATTANAAGCAGAAAAATGCAGGAGACAAAGAAGACTATACAGAAAGAAAATTGTGCTGGTTTGACTCAAAGTTGTCCTGCGACGACTGATGTAGGCAAGAGAACAACAATGTGTGAGTTTCAACGAATTTTGGCTTCTTACACTAACATTATTTCGTACAAAAAACTAACTTGGAAGTGCTTCAGAACTGGATGGTTTCTTAACATATCTCAATTTTGGTTTCTGACATTCTCCTTCGATTTGCTTAACTTCCTCAAGTAGTGGAATAATACATAAGGCAGAACAGCTGTACTATTGCATTTTCGTACACTATTAAAGAAAATATGCTGTCCTGCTGTCTTTCGACGCTCTAGGAGTAGAAGTGAATGGAATAACAGCATGGATAAAGTGAATGGATATACAGCAGGGTTTCCAAAATGTTGGATTGGAGTACTCAAAGTTTCTTGCCTTTTTAGGAATCCCAGTTTCTTGAAGAATATGATTGAGCGTTGAAACTGTGTCATTTGTTCATCTTCTTAATTAACTCTACAAGTTTGACCATAGTTCACCTTTCAAAACTGTTGCAATAAGAAAATAAAGCTCTTCAGAGGTAAGTGAAGATTGTAAGGATGAAAGTCCAGTTACAGAATTCCCAATTCTTCTTTAGGTACCTGTAACTATGTTGAATGTGGGTACGGGCCATGGTCAGCCTGGTCAACTTCATGTGGAAAGGGCGAAAGATCCAGGAAAATGCAAGCAACCAATAAATCTGTCCAGAAAGAAAGTTGTGCTGGTTTAACTCAGACCTGTCCGGTAAAGACTGATGTAGGAACAAGAACTGAAATGTGTAAGTTGAGTGTAAGTTATTTCGAGTATTTAGGAAATTCCTTTAAACCTGTAAGACACTGATTTTATTTATAAAACTGCACTTCAAGTGCTTTTTAAAAGCAACCCTGCTTCATTTAGTACAAAACTTGAGAACTAAATGAATTGAAAATTATAAATTGATGCATTGTTAGACTCACTACATCATGGTCCAAGATATCGCTCTTCACAACAACAACAACACTTTTTTACATTTTTAATTGAATTGAATTGTTCGCTCGAACTAGCGTCCATCATCAGTCTCTCATTAGCAATAGCTACGACGATGTAATCAGTCTAATTCATTGTATCTATTTCTCAATTTTGGTTGATTTTACATTAATTTTGAAATTATTTCACACAAGAAGGAGAAGAATGAACATCTGTTCGGAACGCTGGAAGAATATTGCCATGGTTTTATCTCCAGTGTAGCACATTGCAATCTAAAGGCCGATTTCCAGCCAGTGGAATTTTCCGGGCGGGCGTAATTTTACACAATCAAAATTCATTCAACCTTAAATTTCTATTCAATTACAAAGCGAGATTTTCTCTCATAGACAATAGAAATTCCGCCAGCTCGGAAAATCCCACTGACAATCCCAATCCCAAAAATGAAAATCCCAAATACAGAAGGCCAAGTCATCTTCGTTCAAGATGCTAATTTTGGGCTCATCCGTATCTACTCATTTATTTCTAAATTTTATTTCTCATTTTATCAATATTCGTTATTGCATGATGTACATAGGCTCTTGCAGCTACGTTGAATGTCAATATGGCCCTTGGACTGAATGGTCAACGAGTTGTGGAAAAGGTGAGAGAGCAAGAAAACTGCAACCTACCCAGAAGAGCAAACAAGCAGAGACTTGTGATGGCCTTCCTCAAACATGCTCAGTAAAACCAGAAGTTGCAACGAGAACAGAAATGTGTAAGTTGATTTCATTGCGTTATTTCTTCAGGGACTTTCTCTGTATCTTTGTTCTTGTAACATAAATTCTAACTTTAAGTCTTGAATTAATTTTTTCCCCTTGAGGCTTGAAAATTGCGAACAAAAGTGTGTAAGCTCATAGCTATCAACAGCGCAAGTTTTTAAACTCTCTGCTCCGTAATATGTTTAGCACTTCAGCTAACTGAACAGTAATTTTACTGTCCGAAAGATTGAGGAAGATAATTTTTAGCCAGATCCTGAGAGGGATGACGAATCGACAAATTAGAGTAAGATCTCACAAAATTAAGTTGAAATGCCAGAGAGAACAAGAATTGGAATTTAACAAATTGGTATCAAGGTTATCGCATCGGAGTTGACATTTTTGACAATGGATGAATAAAGAAACCGGCATTTCTTTAATTTGAAAGGTTCCTGCAGTTATGTTGATTGCGAATATGGCTCTTGGACTGAATGGTCAACAAGTTGTGGAAAAGGCGAGAGAGCAAGAAAACTGCAACCAATCCAGAAGACGAAGCAAGCAGAGAGTTGTGATGGCCTTCCTCAAACATGCTCGGCAACACCTGAAGTTGGAACAAGAACGATTATGTGTAAGTATGAGTGCTTTTAAATAAAACATAACTGATATTTGAGAAACTTTCTGAAAAAGCACAACATTACCTGGTGAAACTAATTCCAAATCCTCCACAGAAACCGCAATAAAGAAGAATTTTGCCGAACAACCTTAGCTTACTGCAGGAAACGTTTTGATGCCCTTTTGATATCAACTGCAGTTTAACCAATACCTTCAAAATCGATTTCATACCATGTAGCTTACAAGTACAGCCACTATTTCACAAGCATGAAGCTGTACTACGATATTCAATATCTCTGGACTGAATTTGAAGAAATTATGGACGAATAATTGGTACATCTTAAATAAAAAATTTGGTACATTTTACAAACAGTTTTATGTGAGGATATTATCTTTCTAGGTAAATGTGAAACTGTCGAGTGCAAATACAGCGAATGGTCCGACTGGAATCCAGCTTGTGGTAAAGATATAATAAGGAAGAGAACTTTGCAGACCCTAAAAAAGACAGTGGAGAAAGAAAATTGTGATGGGTTACCAACGTCATGTACTGGAGAAGCAGAACAAACGGAAAAGAAAGATGAGTTATGTAAGTTCTCGAGGCTACCATTTTCTCTATTACGCTTAATCTTTCAGGTATCGGTGGTCAGGGAGAATAAGTGTGGAGTTCCGCAAGGCCCCTGATTTGGTCTCTTGCTTTTCATTTGAATGGTTTTGAGTTCTGACTTCGCAGATGATTGTGTGGTAACAACAATCTCTTAGAATAAGATCACAGACTGAACAGTCAATCGTTGTTACGCTGTTTGATGCGTGCTTTTCCACAAGAGATCTTCCGTAAAAGACGGGTTGAAATGATTTCAGTTTCATAAATTTCACTCATTGGCAACAGCAAGTTCTTGCAGCAAATCAATCCTGAGTTATCCATTGCCAGAAGCTTCTCCCAAAGTGTCCACTTTGTAAAACGAATTAATAAATACGAGTAAATATATTTATAAGAATAAGTAAATGAATACTGCTATAGATAGAAGAATATGGAACGAAATTTTTGGGGTATGGTTATTCTGTTTAACTTTTCTATTCAGCTTCAAAATTCTGCATTTGTGCAGCGCTCAGAGGCCTCAGACAGGCAGCTAGCAATTTTTTTGGGCCATTCTTGGAGTTACAAGCTTCAGCCGAGAACGACCACGAAGAGCGTTTCGGGGTTTCTGATTTTACAATATGAGCTTGTGTTTTAGTTAATTTGATCAAGGATTTTAGGCCTGTTTTGAAGGATTTTGAGATGAAGCATTTTTATAAAATCGCTTGTAATTTGAGAACGATACGACCAATTTTGACAAAATAATTTTTCTTATCTAAGTTGATATGTTAGCCACACAGGTATCATCAGTTTATAGGAATCTGATAAATGGTTTGAGAGCTACGGGCTTTCAAATGTCTAAACATTTTCTGACTCACCCAGTATCTCCTTTTTCAGGTGAATGTGATGAGTGGTTTGAGAGCAACGGGGTTTCAAAGGTCTAAACATTTTCTGATTCTTCCAGTATCTCCTCTTTCAGGCGAATGTGATGCCGTTAGATGCGAGATGCAATGGAGTGCCTGGTCAGCAACATGTGGCTTAGCAACAAGAAAACTTCGAAATGTAGCAATTCCAATCAAAGTAAAACAAGAATCATGTGATAGCGTGACGAAAACATGTGAAAAGATTGAGGAAACACAAACAGATGATTTCTTCTGTAAGTAAGCCAGTTCACTGCTGATAAGTCTGTGTAATACCGCAAAAGATCTATTTAGCCTCCCTCTCTTATANTTTGAGAGCAACGGGGTTTCAAACGTCTAAACATTTTCTGATTCTTCCAGTATCTCCTCTTTCAGGCGAATGTGATGCCGTTAGATGCGAGATGCAATGGAGTGCCTGGTCAGCAACATGTGGCTTAGCAACAAGAAAACTTCGAAATGTAGCAATTCCAATCAAAGTAAAACAAGAATCATGTGATAGCGTGACGAAAACATGTGAAAAGATTGAGGAAACACAAACAGATGATTTCTTCTGTAAGTAAGCCAGTTCACTGCTGATAAGTCTGTGTAATACCGCAAAAGATCTATTTAGCCTCCCTCTCTTATAAGCCCCTCCCTCAAAACCAATTTAAATAAGCCCCCCCCATTTATAGCAAATGCGAGAGGTTACCACAGATTTTCCATTGATTTCGCTTTCGCTACAACAAGTTTGTATGTTAATTTAATATGGTCTGGAATAAAAACTGCGTTTAATTTGTGCATTTGACTCGTAAAGTTGTATGTTGATTCCGCGAGGAAAAAAACCTAAAAAGCTATCATTTATAGCCTTGCCATTTGACTTTGTGAATAAGCCCACCTCTATAATAAGCTCCACTCTCTTTGGAGTCTCCCCCCGAAATTAAATAAGTCTCCGGGGCTTAAAAGACTCTTAGCGTTTCCGAACTATGAAGTGGAGAGCTATTCCAGAAAATCTAAGATTCTATCTAAAGTTCTTCTGAAATTGCAATTTCATTCTACGACGACAAACTGTAAGGCTTTTTGCTATTTTATTTCATTGATGAACAAACTATATTTATCTGTTATTCCAGGTGTTAGGACCGATCCTCCAGTGTCAACAAACGGTCGTAAGTACATTTTGCGAGCAACATTTTGCGTCCTTGTTTTGCAATTTTTAAATCGCAGAAGGAGTTAGTTACCTAATTCAACAAAGCATTAAGAGCTTGCTGCAAAAAGGTCTTAATAGGAAGAGAATTAGATATAGGCCAATCATTTTCATATGCGACATGCGAAAAAGGTGATGAGAAAGAAGGCGATGACCGTCCTTTACCACAGATGTGTAAGTCAACTGCAAAGAAAAGAAGAAACAAGATACACATGTGACCCTATGTAACCCTTATCGGTGGCGGTTAGGCCTCATTCACGCATACAAGTCTCTTTTTAGATTAACCGGCCTCTTCTCAATATATTTCTGTCTGCGAAAGAGAGCTTTATCTTTCTAGATGCAAATTGTAGTTTATCCTATTTCTTATACGGCAAAATTGCCTATAATGCCAAAAGAAGGCTAATTCGGGAAAAGAATACTGCTAAAAGTGAGCCGTTTATGNAAAAAGGTGATGAGAAAGAAGGCGATGACCGTCCTTTACCACAGATGTGTAAGTCAACTGCAAAGAAAAGAAGAAACAAGATACACATGTGACCCTATGTAACCCTTATCGGTGGCGGTTAGGCCTCATTCACGCATACAAGTCTCTTTTTAGATTAACCGGCCTCTTCTCAATATATTTCTGTCTGCGAAAGAGAGCTTTATCTTTCTAGATGCAAATTGTAGTTTATCCTATTTCTTATACGGCAAAATTGCCTATAATGCCAAAAGAAGGCTAATTCGGGAAAAGAATACTGCTAAAAGTGAGCCGTTTATGTCAGTCGTTTTGAAGACCGGACCCTCATAGTGTAAGACAGCCCATTTGGACCCAGTAATAGATAGAACGAGTCATGAGCGTACGGGACGATAAAATTTGCGGGAGGGGGGGCGCTGCTCGAAACCAAGGCCATATTGTTTATAACTATTTTGCCCGGGGTTGCTGCCCCGCCCCCTGGCTCGTACGCTCAAGGAACGATTGCCCGTGGAAACTTAGAAGCCAATCCACGGAATTATTTCAAGAATATCTCCCTTTTGCACTCAACAGCCGCATCAGATGCAACTTGCAACATACCTTATAAAGGTTATGGCTGCTTCAAAGACAGCCAAGATTCCAGAGGTGTTCTCGCCAATGTACTATTCAAGGAACCTTACGTGGAGAGCAAGACATTTGGATTCACAGATCATGTTCTAGAAATTTCCTGCAGATGTGCATCGATGGCGAAAGCTAAAGAATTCGATGTGTTTGCTTTATCAGAGCAGGGTAAGTTTGCAAATAGTTCCCCTAGTTCACTCTCGTTGCATTTTACCGTATTCATTCATGGGAATTTTCTTGTGCACGAAGGACGAAATGAAAGGTTACAAATATGAATTGTTATTGTTTGCGTTTCATCTTTACCAAGAGATGCAAATTATCGAAATCCGGCTACAAGAACTATTGTTCAAGCAAATAATCTGACCCCATTTCCTAGAAAATATAAGAATAAAAAAAGCTAAAAACTGAACAAGCAGATTTCTAAAAGCCAGTTTCTTATTGCAGACTCTTTCTGTAGCTTTTCCTGGAACACCCTGTATTTCTTAGCATAGGCTTCAAATCTTTACAAAAGCTGGTGTAAACGCTATTACATCTTTCCTTGAACTGAATGGCTTGATTGGAACTTTTTTAGGTACTTTAATTTAATCCTACCGTTGATTTTTATGATAGCTTGACCATTTTCAAGATTGCAGCATTTTCTATATTTCACTTGTTTGAAATTGTGACGTCATCAAACCTTTAACTCGCAAACCAGCAGAGCGACATACTTCTGCTTACCACTATCTTGAATACCTTAATAGAGTATGGCTTTCTTGAAAATGTCTACCACCTTTCCGCCAGAAATTAAGATGGTTTTAATTATTCAAAACTTTCCTCGAATTCTTGTTATAAAATGAAAATCGCTGTACTTCTGAAGATAACCAAGATATCAAAAAAGTAAACGGAAGAATCAAAGTAAATTAGTTACCTAAACTTCCTTTGAAGCAATTCACTCCAAGAAAGATTTAATAGCTGTTTACACTATCTGTTTTAAAGATTTGAAGCCTATGCTGTATTTTCTTGGGAAAATGAATGCAAATGCAAGGACGTTTGACGCTGGAATTTACAATCTATCTGTAAAATATATGTCATGCTACGAGAAGCTTAGATGGACAGAAAAATGGTTGTGATGAATTGCTTTACGAATCTGAGAGTAATAGATCACACGAAAGCTTGTTCTAAACGATGTCAACTCCAAACTGTTAGCAATAGGGTACAGTAAAAACCCACGTATAAGAACCTACAATTTTGCAAGTCAGCCTGAGGTCTTAAACAATGAATACAGTGGATTGGTTCTTATAAAATGGAGGTCTAATTGGACAATTTCAGCCTGCAGGTTCTTAATCCACTAGGTTCTTATACGCGGGGTTTTACTGTACTGCAAAGACAGTAGATGTGCAACTGGGCAAATAGGGAGTAAATTTACGACTAAAAATTTCACAAACTAATCTCTGCAGGAAGAATCTCTTAAGACAGATTTGCGGTAACTGCTGGTCTGTGACGCAGGTATCTCTATGTGGTCTTGTGATTTGTGATGCTAGGAAGGTTATCAATGCACGATATTATGAAAAATTACTTTGTTTACGAAAAAAAGGAATTTTAACTTCTGGCTTTGCGACTTCAACCGGGGTTAATATTACACTGGAAGAGCTATAAGTTTTACTAGGGCTCCAATGCCTGCAGGATGTCTTGACAATCTCGTATCACCTATAAGTATCGTTTTTCTATGACAAAACTTTATTTTTATTTTGTCAAGCCATACTCAACAAAGTGGCCTAAAACGTCACGACTCTGTTCTTTTCGTACAAAGATCCCACAAAGATCACACATAACAAAACGCTTTTGAGGTCCCAAAATCTGGAACACTGGAAGCTAACAAAGCAAACTGATAGTACTAAGAATGATGCTTTGCTGGTCTAAGTATAAGAAAAAAAATGTACCCTTCAAGTAACAACATTCTCTGTCCTAGTTGAACGGATTACCAAAGTTATAGTTGACGAACGCAGGAAAACTCAGGACTCTTGTAAGATCTGATTTCAAAACCAAATACCCCTTTCTTAGGAGAATGTTTGGCTGGCAAAAACAACGAGGATAGCTGGCGCAAACACAGTGCACGGTATCTCAAAGAGTGTGGCAACGCAGACGGGCAAGCATGTACCATGGATGACAACAACTGCATTGGAGCCAAGGAAACTTTGTATGCCTACACAGTAGCATTGTGAAAACCTTATGAATTATCTGTAATTGCACTAAAACTGCGACTGAGCATATTTTGCACTGTAAAATTACAAAAAATCTTGCACCGTAAACTTACATAAAATTTTGCACCGTAAACTCTCATAAAATTTTGCACCGTAAACTCTCATAAAATTTTGCACTTTAATTTTGCTTTTCAAGATGCTGCTGTAATGTAAAATTAGTAACATCCCAAAATAATATCTGACGGATTTATGTTAATCTGTCTGTCTCCATTCTTCAGCTACTTTAGGTCACGCTCCTCCGCAGTGAATTTCTAAAAGTGACCACGCCGGAATTAGCAAAATGATAGTATTAACACACGTATAAACAATTTACCATAAGGTAAGCCGTCTTTCTTAAATTGGCAGGGCACAACGGAGAAGCATGTACTTTGGGTCGACTACGTGCCTCCGTTTTCACAAAGCTCTGTCGAATTTGCCAGATCTTTAACTCTAAGCTTCTAGCCCATTACGTGGCTCAAAGATATTTGATATTTTGGGCGTTGCTGTATCCCTTTATAGTACAACAAACGACAAAGGCTATTGATCCACATTTTACAGCTCTGGGCGCGTCTTCAAAAGTGTTGTTATATCAAACCAAGGTCACTAGAACAAGAAGTGCTTTTCGATTGACATTTGATCCCCCGAAATCCTCGGTTAGAGCACACAGCACACAAAAAGGTTAAAAAACAATAAGGAGAAATAGCATCCAAAAACACTCTGGTCTAGTTCACTTTGTTCAATCAACTATCATGTAGACGCTTCACGCGCTGAAAAGATATCTTTTAAACATTCTTTAAATGTCGTTAACAACTCTGCGTTTCATGTTTCTCAGGCAAATAGTGCTTTAAAATGCTAGGAATTTGCGTAGTATTACTTGCCTAGTGCTATATTTCCATAAAAGATGCGAGAATTTTGCTGAGGCATCTTACAAATACAGAAAATTGTTTGGACTAGTCCTAGTCTTCATAGACAATGCTTAAAATTCAGCGCCTAAAAAACACAACAACGAACAGCACAACAAAGCATAAACACAATTAGGCACACAACACAGCTAAAATAAAGCGTTACGCATGCGTTATTGGTTTAGTATTCTTGATCTCCCCGCGAGCTATAATCTCGATCGATGGGTGATTCCATACGTGCTGACCTTGACCTATGACTTCTTGTTGACCCTGCCCTTTCATCCCTGAATGACCCTGACCTTTCACCTCTATCAAGCGAATGTATTGAGCTACGGTGTTCCGATGATGAATCTGATAGCTGATCTGAACCATAGCCTCTGTAGCCGCGTGAGTTGATTCGGTCGATGCGGTAACGAGTTTCTTCAAAGTGTCGCATCAGGTCGCTAATTCGCTTCGCTTGGCTCTGATGTTGGTTGCGAATGACGTTCTGATAAAGAAAAAATGAAAATCAATACAATAAGCTGTGGCATGTACCGATCTTCAAAAATACAGCACACTTGTTGGACAGTTCGCTTTCATTTCATTAGAAACTTCTTTATGTCATGCACCGGCCGGTGTCCAAAAGGCGAAAAGTTTACCGATTTGAATATCAACAGAAAACCAGACTCTAACTGGCTTGGGGCGATCTAAACGGCATTCTTCCTCTCAAACGGTATCTTAAATGCAAATAATTTTCCGATTTTTGTCGATTAAGAGACCACCAACAGATGGATTTTCCGAAACCGAAACGGGGCCTTTTGGGGGCCTTTTCTACCAGCATGCTTTAGCGAATGCATCTATTTTGTGGTTTCTTTGTTGTCGCCATTTTCATGCAGGTAGAAAGGGCCCCTCTAAGCTCTGGAATCCCTGAAAAGCGTAAATCCAGCGAGAAAAATAGGTGTGAAGAGCATACAAAACAGGTCTCCTTCATAGATTATTATTGGAAACAAAGTGCAGACAATTTGATATTTTCGGGTCAACGTTTGGGGTGCAGGATTTCTATTACTAGTATTTGTTACGAAAATTTCCTGTGGGATTTTAGNCGAAACGGGGCCTTTTGGGGGCCTTTTCTACCAGCATGCTTTAGCGAATGCATCTATTTTGTGGTTTCTTTGTTGTCGCCATTTTCATGCAGGTAGAAAGGGCCCCTCTAAGCTCTGGAATCCCTGAAAAGCGTAAATCCAGCGAGAAAAATAGGTGTGAAGAGCATACAAAACAGGTCTCCTTCATAGATTATTATTGGAAACGATTGGAAACAAAGTGCAGACAATTTGATATTTTCTTATTAGGCGGTTTATATTTCTTCATAAAAATTCAGCAAAAAATTGCATTTCGTACGTATGAGAACAACGTAACAATCATTTTCGGGTCAACGTTTGGGGTGCAGGATTTCTATTACTAGTATTTGTTACGAAAATTTCCTGTGGGATTTTAGAGGCAAGTTTGACAATCTTATCGTTTGGCTATGTTTAACTTTCTTAGGAGTCTTTCAGGTACAGATCCGAGCTCAAAATGGGTGCAGTGAAGTTGTTTTTGGAATATCGTTTGGGCAACGAATCCCCATGGAGTCAAGGAGTAAGTATTTTTTAATTTGCCTCTTAAGAGTTCCGTAAAGGGCAAACGAACACTGAGCCTAAACGTTTTGCTAAACCCAATCAGTTTCATCTCAATGAAATAACAACTTCTGATCTGTTCAAACATCAGTCAAGCAAACAACATTTGAAAAACGACTCCGTTGTACAAATAACCACATTTTAACATTTGAGCTATATCTACTCCATGTAGGCTCTGTTAGCTTTGGCATTAACGAATATTAAACATATGTTTAATAAGAAATTCCACAAGCTGTTCTTAGAATGTATTGCCTAACTTTGGCTGGATGCTTTCTGTTTAAGCAAATCTACAACAAGCATAAATCCATTCTATCATAGAAAAGTAGTTTTATAACGTGTGAACGTTTTGTTCGCCATCAGGAACTTTATAGGACTATTTCATCAAAGTTTGAAGAGAAAAATATGTGCAATTAAAACAAGCAGAGCGGGATTCAAACATGTTCATAAACATGGATGGGGGTTCGAATCCCTGTCAAGTTATATTTTTTCCAAACCTTGACTTTCCCTAATACTGCCTTCCTCCTATAAAATATGTTGCTAAGGATGTCTGTCCAGCATAGTAATCCTTTATTTGACCCTACTTAGTGATTTGTTGTGACTAGCCAGATGAATATATTTAGCTGAATTTTCATGTCATTTAAAGACCACCCCCCCTGGTTGGGGGGGAGGTTCTTCAAAGTTTATAATTTGAAAAGGATGTTTGCCAATTTTTAATATTACAAATACCTCACAATGTATTCCTTCTTTCGATGGTATTTTCATTTTTTCTAGCAATGAAGACTCTCAAAAGGTATCAGCTCCAGTTTCTTTGATCATAATTGGTAGGCTTGGCTTCCTATAAAATTTTCTTCTGATTTTATGAAGCAGCAGCAAGTCTGGTAGCTCAACAGAGCTGATATGGACCTCAGTGGTAGACAATCTGACTTTTGAAATCTTTAGGATGACTATGCTCACAAGCGTACAAGCGGAGGGGAGGGGGGGAAAATTTGCCAAAATTGGCCATATTCAGGCAAAAAATCCAGCTTAATCCAGCCCCAGATTTTATCTTCCCCTACACTTATGGCTATGCTTCTGCCTTGAGAGCAACAATACTGCTTTTTCCTATTATTTTGAAACAAAAAGTTATTCTTTGCCAACACTTGACGGGGCAACCATCCGCTTTCCCCATCCCAAAGTGTCCACCTGCAGAACGAAAATTCATACCAGCTTCAATTTCTGTTTTATAAAGAAAAGTTTAGTTTGTGAGAAACCTTCTGATGAAGTCAGAAAGGCCTCCTGGTCATTTACTTCTCTGAATCTCTCAAACATGAGAAGATCATAATTCATAACATTTTAAACTGTTCTGGAATGTAGACCTGATTGGAAAGATTGTTTAAAATATGTTGTGCCTTCACCTACTGACCCTTGGATATCATTCTTCACAAGAAGATGAATTCAAAAGACACCACCCATCCTGAATGTCTAAGTAGGGAATAACTGTGCATTTTTGAGGTTGGAATGTGAATCTGTATTCAATTTTAGTCACAGCCCAAGCTTGGTTTGATAAGTGAAAATTCCATAAAATCCTATCATTTGGATCCCTGGTTGAAAAAAGTTGATTATTTTCATATTTTCATATTATAAATTCTGTAAAATAGGGAAGGCTAGAAATATGATATTCTTCTGATAGCTTTATAAATTATTCCTAGCCTGACTGGATAGAATTTCCAACCTCAACTTTTTGACCTCTAAAAATAAAATGTAAACAGGATGTGGTCAGTAGTAAGTGTTTCATTCTGTTGCACAAATGTTTAGTTATTCTTTACACGAATGTGATGTGACCATCTCTCTGGCCTGATCCTCCTTGCTTTTGGCGGAAGAACTTTTCAACCTGTGACTCTAACATGCAAAACTATTTTTATGTGTGTGTTAACCAGTTGACCTATCAACGCAAATGTTAGGACACCAACATATTTTTATTGAAAATGTTTATAAGCTAGAGATACCAGGGAATCAGAAATAAATTTCTCCACCCAATACAATCTTGTTTCAATTGAATTTTCATTTGTTTAAACTTCTCCACCCTGCAAATAATCTAGCACTGGAAAAAGGAATTTTATTATTTCTGCATTTCAAAACAACTTGGGGTTCCCAAAATAGGGTTTTTGTGTTGGGATTGGGATTAAAAAGATTCTTTTAAGTCCCACTTCTAAAAAACAAGGGGTGGTATGGGTAGTTTTGTTCAACACGATTGGGAGCTTAATGTGTTTGCTTTGTTTTCTGTTCTTTTGATTTTGAAGCATTTATTTTTGTGAATTGCTGTTTTTTAAGAAACAAAATTTTGTGCAAATGTTGTGAAATTACATGAAATCCATTTTATTTCTTGTGATTTGTTCTCTGACGTCAAAAATGGCATATTGTGTTGAGACTTTCGTCCAGATCTTACTTGTTAAACTCCCCCCCCCCCCTTCTTTACCCAAAAACCTGTCCAAAACCAGCCCTTATTTATACTCACAAAATCATGGACCAGCACACTTGATTCCTCTTCAAACTTTCTGATATTCATCTCAAGATCATCAAGGGCATCTGTGAAGAAATTTCTCTCTCTGAAGGTTGACGTCCTTCTGCGGCTCTTTCGATAGAGGTCACTTTCAGGACTAGAATCAGCACTGTGATCTCTGCTGTCTCGTCGACTGCCACCATGAGGAGAATTGCGACCACTGCCTGTTCCGGAGCGTCTCTTGTAGTCTTCTTCGTACTTAGTACGTGGCATGGTTCCTTGAAGAGTTGCTGAAGGGCTATCAAAGTTCGTTTGTTAGGCTGCCAAAGCTGTACTGCTCTGCCCTCCTCTCCTTTTGTCTGAATTCGACTTTTGAGGTGGGACGGTACTTTTTGCTGACTCCACTCCCCTTCCCGCTTAGGATGTGATAGCACAGATTAGAACGTCAAACACAGATGTGCTTACCACAAATCTTGTCAGTTGATTGTTTAGTTGTAAACCATGGGAATGAAGTGATATTGCAAATATTTTACACCATAACTTCCCTTGCTAATCCTCTGCACTACAGCACAGCAGTTAGCAGCCTCTGAAATTCAAAAGATGATTTGTTTCTGTTTTATAAGAACCTTCACAACAACAACAACATTTGTCACATGGTATTTGTAGTCGTGACGGGGGACTCATACTTTACATTGGTTCGATGTTTATTTATTGTTTGGTAAATTCTTTTATCTGCTATTCATTTCGCCTGTAATTTTTTTCTTGTTCATTGAGAAGCATATCATTCCATAAAAAGTATGTACGCCTGTGGCAAAAATCCTTTTGCTTTCAAGAAAATCTCGGGAAAATCTCTAAAAATCACAATCTTTCACAATTTCATGCCTTATTTACCCCCGGATCGAGAAATCCGCGGGAGATTAGCGCCAAACAACAACAACAACTTGTTGTCAGAAATTGAGTAGCGCCTCCATTTTGTACCTGTGAGTTGAAAATAGAGTGAAGGAACATGGGGAAACGAGACAACCGAATTGTAAGTATATATATATTCTTTAAAACATACGACTTAAATTGATGAGACTAATTATTTTCTTTGATTTGATCAATTTTTTCCAACAAATGAAATGGCTTTAAATTGCTAAACAGATAGAGTAAAGAAAAATTAATTTTTTGAAATTGTTTTGATTAATCCGAGGGCAAAGACCAGGCAGATCTATGAACGTCATCATACCGGTTTTGAAACTATGGCATTGTTGTGCACCCAAGACGAATCTTTTCAGACGTTATTTTCAGGTGTTGTCAAAAAGGGGCTGAAGTAGCATCAACACTGCACTGGAAAATAACCCTTTGAATTTGTCTGATTCAAAATCATATTGAAAGATAACTGACACAACTGACACTCAAGCCAAAAATTCAAAAGATTCAACATATCATAGACTGAACTTTCTTACTCCCAGGCTTTTGTCAACCCCGTTGCTGCAGCGAGATCTTCAGGCCCAACCTCATCTGGACCAACAGCAAGGGAATATCTAAACCGACCAAGACCAACATGGTTAGTTCTTATATCGTTAGATATTATACTAATTTTATCAGATGAGCCAAGTGAAATATTATTTTGAAAAACTTGCATTTGGAATGAAAAATTGTTTGTGTTTTTTGCAACTTGTGCACATTAATCTCAGTTATTTGCAAACTGGAATCTAACAGTCTTATTTAGTATTGTGTTCCTGAAATCATTTTTGAAAAATTACAAGAGGGATAGAAACCAAAGGAAATGTGTAATAACAGCCCGCTCTAACAAAATATCCCTTTTGACAACTGGTGTTAGAAAAATTGCCTTCTTTTGATACCCGGTGCTAGAAAAAAGAGGTGAAAACGATACCCGGAAAGGAATGCACATCCTGTCAGCAAAATATACTAAGCACCCCTGGGACTTGATGAGTTTCATTTCTTAAAGGGATGAAGTAAAAGACATGATAAACAAGAAAAATCAAGGATCATCAACCTTAGCAAAATTTGAAGAAGAAATGAATGAGGTATAAACATATCACGTTTCTTCAGAGGTGGCAAAGATAGTAGCGTGTGGAGAAAATTTTTTTGGCCACGCCTTTCAAGTCTGTGGGGGAAAAACGAGNACTGGTGTTAGAAAAATTGCCTTCTTTTGATACCCGGTGCTAGAAAAAAGAGGTGAAAACGATACCCGGAAAGGAATGCACATCCTGTCAGCAAAATATACTAAGCACCCCTGGGACTTGATGAGTTTCATTTCTTAAAGGGATGAAGTAAAAGACATGATAAACAAGAAAAATCAAGGATCATCAACCTTAGCAAAATTTGAAGAAGAAATGAATGAGGTATAAACATATCACGTTTCTTCAGAGGTGGCAAAGATAGTAGCGTGTGGAGAAAATTTTTTTGGCCACGCCTTTCAAGTCTGTGGGGGAAAAACGAGCTTTTGCAATTATGACAACACAAAAGATCTTTGAAAATAGATATTCTTGGTGTCTCGCTGAAAAGATGACTTCCTGTTTGCATACTTGTTACTGGTACCAAAGTTGTTGCCTTGAAATGTTTAGAAACATACGTAAAATCAAATCGGATGAAAGGTCTTTCGCGAAAGTTCCAAGTTGATTGGTTTCTTAGACTATTCCTCTGATCTGCTCCTCCTCTGCCAACTTTGCATTTTATTTCATTTTTTTTTATATATAAATTCAATGTAAACAATTGACAATTACGAATTACTTAACTACGAATGACCTACCATACAGCACTGCAAAAACGATACCAAGGGGGGCAATAGATCATGACTACCCCAAGGCCTTCACATGAAGAACATAAACCTAAAATACAACTAAATATACAATTTCCAAAAGCTACATATAAACTACACTACTAAAGATTAAAAACTAATGGATACTATACTAGATTCTGTCTGACATTAGATGTCAGGTCAGGGTTGTGATGAATGAAATATTGACACAAGCGCAAACTCGTTCTTGTAGTTTTTATTGGATTTGCATTTCACAAGGGTAGACAGTTTAATTTTCTTAGATAACAAAGAGTGCATTTCAAAACACTTTTGGATTTTCAGGCTTACAAGAAGCGACTGGAGAGACACAGAGAACAAGTAATGAAAAAAGCTGTAAGTAATGTGACAGTATATATTTTGTACATTGTTAAATTTGTTAGGAAGTATCAGAGTCATGTTGCAATTATGTAAAATAGGCACTCCTGGGTTGTTGTTGGGTAAATTTCTCCTTAAAAAGTTATTAGGCTCCTTGTTGTAAAAATTGAATATTTTCATTCATGTTTGAGAGATTGTCGCAAAAACGTAAAAAGTATCGTTTGATTTATGGTTTAATTCATTCCCACAAAAACGTCATTAGTTGAAAGTGTGTCTGTCCGTAGTGTCTGTGCAATTTTTTTGATAGAAAAATAAAAAATTCTTATTTACTCATGACTTATTCTTTTGCAGAGGAAGAAGGCAAAGAAATTGAAAAGGGAAAGGGTGAGTAAGAATCTTTCTCATACTGGGTGAATCATAAACAATAGACTATTCCCGATGGAATGGTCACTGTTCATTGGATATCAAACCAATAATATTGAAAAATGTCTTGTTTAATAGTGAGCACTTCGTGCTAGCACGTAATTGTCATTAATGTAAGGGAGGAAAAGCGTTAAAATTTTATCATCAGTTTCAGCAGTTTTTTAAGTTGCCTGAAGGGGCGTCTCCAGAAGATCCCTCGTAATTTCAAAAAGGAATTGGCGATTTGAGCCATGTAAATTTTTAAATCTAATTGAAAATGTCCGCTATTGAACAGTGGATTTGCCAATGTTATAGCTTTAATATCCAGGGAACAATAGCCTTTCAAATGAGCATTGTTTTTTACCCAACTGGTATTTATCAAGTTTTTAAGCATCCTCAAATTCCGAATCATCACAACGATTTCATTTGTTCCGAAGAAAACACCTTAGTCTCCAAGAACAATCATTTTTGTTAAAGATTTAGCGTAAGGAAAAGGGTGATGGATGTTGGCTATTTATCTGCGCGATTAGCTTTCTATCTGGTATCATTTTTTAACGAATTCTTCATGCAAATTAATACAGTCGAGCAAATTTATTTGGTTATATTTTCACCACAGGAAGTATTCACCTAGAAATATACGCTTCTGAAGTAAAAAACTTTTTGCTGGCGTCTTATTGATGCTGATCTAACTCTAAACATGTTTCTTGTTTTTTCCTCCTCTTTCATGTTCTGTTTCAAGTCGCGTTCTTCTTCCTGTTCCTCTGATGACTCATCAACAGATCGTGCCAAAAAGCACAAGGTATTGTTCAAACTTTTGATTGTTTTCTGTCTTTACATTGTTGTTGCTGTTGTTGTTGTTGTTGTTGTTGCACGGAAATAATTCTGACCAAAATTTTGACATCAAATGTTGGTTGGATGCGTTGGATGACCCTATTTTTCAAAGAGTAAGCTAGTAAGCCTTTTACTTGATGAAAATAGCCGTACAAACGCAATAGACCGTGACATGCGCCGAGCCATAGAAATAAATGAGCCATATTTGTGTAGCTGATCAATGTCAACAGGAAATTATGATATCTGATTGGCTACAATTTGACCGCAAGTGGCTTGAGCCACTTTTATTGCTTGGATTCCCTTTAAAGCTTTCCTCAGGTATCTTTAGCTGCTTAATGTTTCAAGATTTTACAAATATTGAGCGATGGAGAATATCCCTGTCGTAAAATTTTTCGTGAAAGACTCTTAAGGAATACTGTCTTAATATTTTTTGCGTGATCTCGTTTTGATTTAGGTTTTCAGATTCCTTAAGATGCTGTTTTGCTTATAGATAAAAGCACAAAGCTTTCAAATGGAAATGATTTGCGAGATCCAGCTCTATTTATTTCATCTAATACTGGTTCGAAAGAAAACAAACAAGATTTTGATTTTGTCATCACTTGAATACCTAGAACACATTACTCTTATTTGGCTCTCTAATAAGCTAAAATTTGAAATAAACAAACAGTTCATGTTCTGCCTTGCTTCTTCCGTCCCCAATTGTCTCAGAGGATTTTACCTTTATAAATATCCCACGAAAATATTTAGTATGCAAGCCAGTTATACAACTGTCTTTCATATTATGCCGTAGAAAAAGAAACTGAGCAAGAAGCGAAAACGGAAACACAAAGAAGTGGTTGATGATAGCTCAGATGATGATTCTGTGAGTATTTGTTTTTGTAAACAACACATGGGGGAGTGAACGTTATTCTGGGAATGAATGCTGTGCTTGTCGCATGCTTTTTTGCCGTTCAAGGAACATTGTCTTGCCAAAATTCGTTTAAAACAGTGAAGCATAGCAGGAAATTTGACTCTATTATTATTCTGGGTACCAGAGTAATACTAGTCATCGACAAACAGCAAAGAATACATTTTTGGAAATTTTTAGTCTTGCTTTAAGTTTGATCGCTCTCCTACGAATATCCACCCTGCGAAAGATGATCAATTGCATATTTTATTCACACACTTGTGACCATGCTAGCTTTTAAAATTTTGTATTGCTAATCGTATTTCTCTCTCTTTTTTTTAAAATTCATCTTGAAGCCGTCTTCCTCCCCTTTTTCAACACATGATTCATCAAGCAGCGAAGAAAAGCACCGCAAGGTAAGTTTCTACTACCTTACTTTTCCTAGGCATACCGGATCTAAAAGTAATTTTCCGCAAATTTTTATGAATCAGACATTACTTTATAGCGAAAAGGCTAACTTATAGGTTGCAATTTCACATTTTTTAAAATTTAGCATACCGTTATTAGGTTATGGAAAATTTTCAAAATATGTTGCGAGAAATTTTGACCAAATTTCGTGTAATGTTCAGGTTTTGAGTAATGACGATTGCGTCATATTTACCAGCAAGTCTAACATTGCGCGACCAATTTTATGCGTTAGTTTGGAGCTACCAGCTACAGCAAAATCTTCTTTCTGTACCTACTTTAGTTAGGTCTGTCTTCGTTCACATGTTACTCTGACCGTTTATCATTCTTTGTAATGAATTGATAAAGTTTGATGCCTGCAATTCTTTCTTCAGCGAAAAAGAAAACTAAAGCGGAAAAAGAAAGATAAGCATTTTAGAGATGAAAAAGGAAGCGACAGTTCTGAATGGCAAGAGGTAAAATCTTTTGCTCGTTGTAGTTTCAAGGTAGCCTTGGACAATCTCCTGGTAGTACAAAATTTGCGAACGGCTTCACTTTCAAACCAAATCTAAGGTAGAATTTCACATTGTCGCCTTCCTGCAGTCAAAAGTTTGTCGAGAAAATTTAAATCTATCTTCGAAAAACATCGTGTCATTAAAAATATCCCCAAGAAGACCGGGGCTTTTTTCTCTTAGATTATTGGGTGTCTACCATGAAAGCATCTATTACTGCAAAATAAACGTTTTGAAAATTTGCGTAGAAAAACTGCCTTGTCCTTCGTTGCTTTTCTACTGGTAGCCAATTACCTATATCGATGTTTATTTACTTATTTGCTGTTGTTTCGTGTACCAATGTAAGATCTTATTTTATTATGAGACCGAAAAGAAACTGAGAATAAAAACGGTTATTGGTTTAAAAGTGCTTTATTAGAATTTTGCTAATTCCGTTTGTTTCTGTCATATGACTTCAGGCTCCTGTGTCGAAGAAGAACAAATTAAAGAAGAAACATCGAAGAAAGAAATCCACACCAAGTTCTTCTGATACTGAATAACATAGAGGCTGAACTAGCTTATACATCATGATGCGAGCATTCTTCAAAGGACTAACCGAGTTGAAGCTTTGGCTTGCAGGACGATGCGCACCTTACCTCTAAAAAGATGGTTGAAAAACGGATTTTATGAAAAGGGGAATGAGTCAAGTTGCTGTTTAGACAATATCAGAATGTCTCCCAGGGAGCCAAATAAAAGTATGATGTCCAGACATTTCCCAAAATGCAAGGATTTGTAGTTTTGTGAAATTGTCATGAAAACAAATCTTTTTGAAACCTTCATGTAACCATATAGGTCGAATGGTCGGGTGCTTCTGCATGTTGCATACCAAATTTTACAGTATATGTAAAGAATAGGTATTACTGCAGCTTCTACAGTAAATCCCCGCATATAAGAACCTACAAAAATAAGAACCTACAGGCTGTTTTTCCTAAATTATGCACCTCGTAATTAAGAACCTGTTTCAGTTTGATGAAAAAAATATGTTCTTATTACAAGGGTAATAAAGTTGATTTTTTTGATCATCCTTGTTAAGTTTATTTTTTGTCCCAGTTGGCTGTTAAAATCTGAACCTCCTCCCCTGCTATTTGTAACCTTAGCATTAATTTTTAGGTCCGTAATAACATTACCAAAACAGATAATATGGTTGAAAGTCTCTTGATAGTAACTCCTAAAAGGTTTACACGAGGGACCCTTCGAATAAGAACCTTTATACCCTGAAATTGATCCAAGTACCTTTGAAATAAGAACCTAATTCAGCCTGGCTCTTAAAAAAGTAGGTTCTTATATGCGGGGATTTACTGTATTTGCTCTTTATGCTTAGGACCTCAAAGCTGAGAGACTGGTGACGATTCAAGATTTTTGTAATTGTTATAGCCTAGAAAAAAAAAAGTTGTTGCGTACTCTAGGGGGAATAAAACTATTGAATGCATATAATGAATGTACATTTCATAAATCAATCGACCAAACAAACAAAGAGTAGAATACCGTATACGGTCTATATTCACTGTATATAATTATCATGTTAAATCAATGTAAGTTATCGACTTTGTAAAAAATTTTTGTCTTTAAATACTGGTAGGGAACTTTAGTAACTCGATAATTTTAATATGATATAATATGTTGATTCAAACATTCACCTTTTGTCTCGAACCTTCTGCTTAAGATGCGAACAACCTGAAACATTTGATTGGTGTCTCGTTAGAGGGCCGTATTAATACTGTCCATTATAACATCCCTATCTATCACAATTCAAAGACTCACTGAAAAGTCTTTTTCGAAGATTTCCTGAAAAGTTTCCTGAAAGCGTTTCTTCGAAAGGAATGCTTTGGGGGGGGGGGGGGGGGGGGAGCTGCGAAACTTTGTGAGGATATTTATAGTTTTTCTGTTCACTTTCTTTTGCTGCTATGCCTTGTAGTAGATAACTCTGAAAACAGGGAACAAGTTTTGATGAGATAGCTTCAGAGCAGCTTTCTGTGTGAAGATAACCAGAAATTTTCTTTTGCTTGAAAAACCATCCTTAATTCCGTAGTATCTTACGTTCTTGTACCTATGTTAAATACCCATTAGCTTGNTCGAAAGGAATGCTTTGGGGGGCAGGGGGGGGGGAGCTGCGAAACTTTGTGAGGATATTTATAGTTTTTCTGTTCACTTTCTTTTGCTGCTATGCCTTGTAGTAGATAACTCTGAAAACAGGGAACAAGTTTTGATGAGATAGCTTCAGAGCAGCTTTCTGTGTGAAGATAACCAGAAATTTTCTTTTGCTTGAAAAACCATCCTTAATTCCGTAGTATCTTACGTTCTTGTACCTATGTTAAATACCCATTAGCTTGCACTCATTAGCTTCAATAGCACGTCGTTCGACGTTTTTTGCCAGTTCAGTGCCTTCCTTAAAATAGTCTTGACTGCCGTCAAATTTAGCCTCACTACAAACAGCACGAAAATTAGACAATAGCCTCTCTAAGTCAAATTTAACATTCTTAATTTTCGTTCTGATAGAATTTACGTCTAATTCTGCAATTTCTGTGGTAGGAGAAACGCTTTCCTCGGAGTTCTCAGACTTTAAATGTTCTCTAGGAACACAAGTTATTTCCAGTCTCTTGAGAGCATTATCGATTTTGTAAAGTTGCTCTTGGGAATTCGTCGTTTGTTTTGTGGGCGCCTGGGACTCCTTCAGAAAGGCAGTTGATTGGTTGAAGATCGCCAGCCTTGGTTTCATGAGAGAAATCAGCATTGTAGTAAACTGCTCATAGTCCATTCCAGCACTGCACTTTAGCAGCAACTAAGATTGCAAATAAACGAATGATATAAGATTTTTTTGTTTGTTTTTTTTTATACAACTATACAATACTACAGGGACGATACCACAGGGAGCAAAGGATAATGACTACCCCATGGCCATTACATAGAACATGCAACTCAATTACAACTAAATATATAATTACAAAAAGCTACACATAAACGATTTTTTACTGGTAAATACTAAGGCCTGTTTCAAGTTGGATGTCAGACCAACGCGCATGATGTTGAACAACAGCAACCCCAGTCGAGAGAACAACAACGACAACAATTGCTGCCGCCACTGCTCCCCATCCAGAATCCCCATTGCGCAAAGCCCGGCGCCCATGCTATAGGGTCAGGGTGCCTTGGTTCACAATTTTGTAGATTTGAATATACAAATTTAGTGTGGATGAATTGTCATTCACACTATATATGCCTTGCATCAAACGTGAAACAGACGTACAAACAAACGAGAAAGAAAAAGAAAGAAGGACTTAGTGATTGTGTGGCATAAAACAAGATTTTGAAATTTTGGTGGCCTGAAGCGAAAATCCCCATCGATGCAAACAAACGGCACCGCCGAGACGATAAAAAATTTCCAAAGGGTTTTCCATATCCAGCAGCGCCACCCACCCGCACCAACAAAAACCCCCGCCTCAGGTCACCTCTAACCAAGCCGACCAGTTTTGTGGATGAAATTCATAGTCAGTTCGAGTATATTTTTATTAATGTCGTCAGAGAAGTCTTTATCACCATACAATAAAAGTTGTATTAGAACAACTCAGCACATATAAGATTCTTGGAAGTATTAAAGAATGAAAGTTGAATCTATGTAGGAAGAGTGGCTTACAACAGGAAGATGTGCTGAGTTATAAGGGCCGAGTTTAGCGCAAAACAAATATTTAAAGGTGCAATAAATGGAAAATCACTGGATGCACTAGAACGCTGGAATTGTAAAATAACAAAGTTAACCAAGAAATTTTTAATTTTTTTTTTTTTCTTAGAGTAAACCAGACTCGTAAAAGTGTAAAAGTGGATTTAACCTGACACTGCTCAGCCCAACAATCTGAGTCTTTGATGTCTGAAATTTCTTTCTGAACCTGTGAAAACACAAAAGGATATAACGGTAAAACAGAGTGAAAATATTGCTTCTGTCTGTGTTTCTTATGCAAGAAGACGCGAGTAAAGCAAAGAAGACGCCAAAAGAATACTAGAGCGGGATAGGATGAATTAGCCTGCGCACAGACTTTACTTTGTTGCGGAGGAGGAAGGGAAAGCCAGGCTAAGAATGAATGGGATGCAGAATATTTTCTCACCAAAAGAAGCTCTGCTTTCAGATGTTTAAGCACGAAATCGATTCCATAAGCATTAGTCCAGTTATGGTTGATGGAGATTGTGTGCTCCTACAAGGAATGGGAAGTAAGTCATATTATCTACGTCTAACATTCCTGTTCAGGCAGGGCCGTCGCGAACGGGGGATGCAGGGGGTATGAGACCCCCTTGGAAAAAAGGCTGTCGGCAATTGAAGTTGTTTTATCATAAGGATGAAGGACAAAATGTGCAACGATGGCCATGATTTTCATTTTAGTTCTTCGTCCACTTACATCACTTCAATACTGATATTTCCCGTTAAAAGAAGACGAATCAATATATTTATTGGTTGTATTTTTTGTCATTGTTGAGAAGTCGCAGTATTTTGGAAATGACCACGCCCAATGACCATACCCTTTCTCGGCAAATTTAAAGCTCACACCCCCCCTTCCTCGGCTACCTTCGCGACAACCCTGTGTTCAGGCATTTACAGAACAAGCTTTCAGTCAAAATTACCCACAACGATCTAGCGGTATGACTGATCTTCATAAGATGAATTGTTGCATCAAAGTTGGCTTTTTTCCTAAAACAGTCTACATTTTATTGACAATAATGAATAATTCACATTCTGTCTCGGCCAACGCAGAAACTTCTTTGAATAACCTGATATATGTTATACGGTAATAATTCGCATTTGGCACACTTTTCACAACAAAGACGTCTTATGCACACAATGGGAAATGAAAATTTGAAAAATAAGATTTGTTGCTTACCAAATTATGAACTTGGTGATGCCAACAACTGCAAAGGTAACGAAATTTTCCATTAAACATATCACTAATTATATAAACATATCATGTCTAAATTCTACCAATATCCCAGAGTGTAAAGAGACCACACAAACGTCCTTCAGATTAAGATCACGTTTAACATTTATTGTAACAATATAAGACACAAATGATTTTTATTCTATTCAAAGGCAATTTAAAAAAGGCATTGCTATTCTATTTGTAGATGTCCAATTCTGAATAAGGTGCCTGCTAATCCTTATCTTTTAAAGCGACTTGGAAAAGGTGGGGGAATTAGAATAGATACGAAATCGCTGCAGATATTCAGACCATTTTCAGCGTCGGCTTGATCGAACTTTTGTCTCAAACACAACTTTGGTTTTGCAGGCAGTTTATTTTGAGGCCAACGAAAGGTCTTAAAGTCCCTTAAAATAATGTGTACTTCGATTTTATCAATTGTTTCAAGAGATCATTGCCTTGGTACGAATAAAACTTCCCCTTCCTCTTGAATAACTTCGATGGGCTTCGTTGCTTTGTGAAAATTAGGATACTTCTTCTCATCTTTCATTTCATCTGATGTAACATCAAATGGAAGATTCCCAAATGAATCTTTGAGATTTTCTTCCTCTCCTGGTGGGTATAGTAACCATCTTTTCTTGCCACATATATTTGCAGACCAGCTGTAGGACCTATAACGATACGTCGAAGACAGCTGTATCTAATACTGACTACCAATCGTCTTCATGTCATATCATATAAAAATTCTGTAAAGGCTATAAGCCTGTAAGAGTTCCATTTTTACTCATAAATATAGAATGGTCTCATTTAAAAGATCGTTTGATTTTTGTGAACGATCCTGAGAAAGAATATCGAAAACAAAACTTGCTCAGCTTGAAAGCGATAACAACACTTTCAAAATATCCACAAGAGTTGGAGAACTCAATCGAAATCTCAGGTCAATTTGCATCGATGCATCAACGATCCAGCAAACTTTTGGATATAAGTTTCTAAAATTCTGTGAAGATTTTGCTTTGGAAGGCTTATAACTGCATGGTAGAAAGACAAATATGAAGAATTCTTACCTTAAAACATCTGCGTGAAAAGCAGTCCTGTGAACGAATTAAACCGGGAAAGTGAAACAGGTATTAGTTACTTGGTTACTGCTATGGAATGCGAATTAAAAAAATTTTCTCATTTGAATAGAAACTTATAGTTTTAAATAACTTTCTCTTTCTAGAACTAAAGCTTGGTCAAATATTTTCAAACGAATGTCCAAAAGACCTCAGTGTGTTGAAATTATTAACATCATTTTTTGTCATCCATATCTCTCATCTCTCTACAATAAAGTTCCAGAGCTAAACAGGAAAATTTCAAACTCTCCATGTTTCTGTGCAAAATCAAAAAAATTCAAGAATGGGGGGGGGGGG
>REGM01000055.1:1058267-1070955 GCA_004194415.1 Aurelia aurita | reverse complement strand
CTTTAAAAACATTTCTTATCTTAGTTTAGTTGTAGCTGGCGTTTGCATCCTTCACGTTCTTAAAATTCTCTCGAAAATGAGGAGAAACCTGAGAAATGGCTTGGGTATAAGTTGGGTGGGGCCAGAATTTTGCAAATTGTACTTCGATTTTAGTGTGGGTAACCAATGGGTACCAGACCCACCCTGAAAGAAATATTTCCCTTGGGTTACATGTGTCTGGCACTCAGGGTAATATTGGATTGGAAAATGCATTCTAAGCCAAAGTAGAGAGTATGTACCCTCAAAATTTTCCTGTAGGTGCAGATTTATAGAAAAATCACTACGAAATTCGTCTAAATTTAAATTTTAGGAATGGAGAAAATGGGATCGGGAGATGTTTTTTAAGCCAAAGTAAAGGGCGTGGTCAAAATTTTGTCTGGGGGCTTCGCCCCCAGACCCCAATTTTCATTGCGCCTTCGGCGCGAGACGGTGCCCCCCCAATCGCAAAAACGCTCCTACGGCCCTGAGCAAATTAATGCAACACCTAATGTAAAAAATGCTTTGTTAACAGATACCTACCACGTTCCTTTAGGACCCATGTAAACAAATCTGTAGTCATCTTGTTCACCTTGATCAAACCATTCGTTTAACCAATCAGATTGAAAGTACTTCGGAACTTCGTAGGCCCTGTAGTTTGGGAATTCCCTAAAAAGAATAATTATTTACATAAGCAAAATCTAATTTCATATTTTGGATTTAGATTTTCAACCTGCCTGGATCCATCAGAAAACTCATAGAATATTTCTCCCTCTATTTGTCTCATAGAAACATTTTCAAGTTCACATAAAACCACAGGGGGTCCAGGCGTATCCCCTAGCGACTTCCCTAGTTTTCGTTTCTTTGCTTCCCTGTGATCCGGATTATGAAAACAACACCTGTGTAATTCGATATTGGGTGACCTCATCTTTTGTAATGTGAGATCTTTGTTCTCATTGGTTGCGGTTGAAATCGCGGTGTTTTCAAATCCTGCGCGTCGTAACGGTTTGTAAAGAAAGAAGAGAAAATGAAAGAAAATGAAAATCAATCTCCTTTTCTTCCTTCTATTGTAGCAACAACAGCTCGACCGCAACGATGACGTAACCCAATATCGAATTACACAGGTGTTGTTTTCATAATCCAGATCACAGGGAAGCAAAGAAACGAAAACTAAGGAAGTGGATACGCCTGGACTCCCTGTGATAAAACCAATAAGCAACACATACCTTTGAAAATGCCAGTCTTTTAAGTACAGCAGGAAGCTTTGATCTATAAAAGAGAACACATTACTTATCAGAGATCTTCTTGGGTTCTCAAAAGAGTTTTCCTGTTGACATGAAATAAGAAAGGGATGATCAAATTATCTGCTTGCAATTCAAAATATAGCTATTTTGCAAACTATGTTAAGAATGGATACAAATATCAGAGATTCTAATAGTCAATTTGCATGGTTTGGTGCGATAGTGAATTCTTCCTTGGCCTTTATAGCAAATCAATTTTCAATTATTGGCTTTACCTCATAAATTGATACACAATCTTCCATCTTTAGACATTAGAAGTATTAAACCTTTCTGATAATAATAAATGATTCTTTCAAATTGACAGGAAGAAACAATATAATCTCAAATAAACTGCACTAGGATGACATTTTTGTCAGAATTGAAACAAACCGTTGCCAGATAGAGAACGCTCCCAAGCAGAAAGGAATTCTTTGAAATGTATCTCTTTCTTCTCATGTGCATTGTAATGTTGCTTGCTGCAGTTTGCTATTGGCACATTGCTCTTACCTAGACAGAGATAGATTAGAAAAACAGCAAGAGCATATTTAATCCATTTAATTTCTATGCTCCCTTTCGCTTTCTCTCCCTGCGGTTTTATCTGCTATTTTTACTCACATGAAACATTCAACGTTTGTGTCCTCTACTTTTTACAAACCAATGCGAGCAAAAGAATACAACATCTGGGCAAAAGGACATTTATTTTTTGTGTAATGGATTGGTGAAGTTTGCATTCCTTGTCGTTAAACACATACACAAGAAAAGGGTGCATTTGTGGTGAAAAAATAGTTGTAGGAAAAAGATGAAATTTTTCAAATTTTTAACCAAAGGTAGCAAATCCAGCCAGTGCATACATAGCTAATTAAATCAAATGCAGTGGAGATTGAAAGTCTATTCCTTAACGCCAATACTGAGCATCACTTAAAGCATTTTGCTCAAATGAATAAACTAACTAAATTGGCCACGACAAAATGTGGAGATTCGTATAAAAAAATTTGCTGTGTGCATAGAGGAGTTGTCGGTGAATTTGTGTAGTTGTCCTCTTGGGTTAATTTGGGCATTTTGAAACATCAGGCTTTTTGTAACACTTTGTAAACTTTGTATTTCTTTCTGTTTCGAAAGGCCCATATTTCGGAAAGAGAGTGTTTTGAAAAGCCCAAATCTACCTCAGGCAAATTGTTTTGAATTTTGAATGAATGTTTTTGCAGCAAAAACCAACTTTGAGCAAGCGCAAGCAAGTGAGTAGAAAAGGATCAAAATCCATCTTTGCTGAAAGGAATAACCAGAGAAAGCAGCTAGAAAGCGGCTCATGACTCAAATTTGAACTGTGCATATGCGATATCCTTTTTAGGCTATACTAAAAAAAACCTTCAATCACCAACAAAAAATCGCCTGGTGAAAAACCGGCTTTAGCTGGGTATTATTCTAAGTTCCACTTCAATTTTAATCAATTGGATACGACGACATCTACCGAAATTTGCTGCCAAGTAAGTAAAATTTGGCATTCCATTTTCATCAATCCAGTTTTGGCTGCTCTTCCATTGCTTTGTAAATTCTGCTGAAAGGATACATGGTCTATTTGGCTGCAGATACAATGACTGGAACTCTTCAAGGCTAGTATTTCTCGAGATTCGATCAATCATGATGACTTCCCTTTTTCTCCAAAACACTTCTTACTTTTGCCGCCATTTATTGAAAATCCCGCAATTTTGTAGCCTCGATTTGGGATTGAGGCTAATGAACATTTTGGAATTTTGAATCGATTTCGAAAGTAAAATGCCACTACCGCTTTTCTTTATGCTTTTATTCTTTTATTCTTTTATATGCTTTTATGTTTTCCACAGAATCTCGTACATCTTTGTGCAAAGAGGAGGCACGAGTATACAGTAACCTGTATGCTTGGGGTGACAAATTTTTTAAAATGATTGATGCACCCTCACCTCAGTGTCCTATTGCTCATGATGATTCAGGGAGACAAATTGTCATAGGAGAAGTGGATGGTTGGATGGCACAAAAAGTGAGAGAGTTAAAGTATTTTTGGAACTAAAAAGAGAAGATGAAAAGAGAAAACAAAAGAGAAAAAAAATGAAGGGAATAATGGAGATTTGACTTACCTTTTTTAGACAGGCAAAAACATGGGAAAAAGCACAAAACATGGGAAAAAGGAAAGTGAGTGCTTTCTCACGCGTTGCCCCATATCTGAACCAGGAAAAGGGTAAGATCCTCTATAACNCGAGAATGTCGATGTGCTAGTTATAGCTGAAACAAAACTGGACGATACTTTTCCCACTTCACAATTCAGAATACCTGGCTTTAAGAAACCTTACCGCTTGGATATATCTTCCAATGCCGGTGGCCTTCTAGTCTATGTTAAAGATCACCTAATTTCAAGAGAGCTAAAAGGGATCGAATTGCCACATGATATACAAGTTATACCAATTGAACTAAACTTGAGAAAAACAAAATGGCTACTGCTACCCTCATATAGACCTCCTAATTGCAATGAAAAATATTTTTTAGATAATATGGAACGGCTGATTGATTTTCATTCCAGATCCATAGGGAATCTTCTTGTTTTTGGTGACATAAACATGGAAGTGACAGAAACAAAATTGCATGCATTTATCGACCAACAAGAACTGTATAGCCTGATAAAATCGCCGACCTGTTTCAAAAGCATGGAAGGAAGATGTATTGATTTGATGCTAACCAACCGGAAGCACAGCTTCCTGAAAAGTCAATCTTTTGAAACAGGGTTCAGTGATTTTCATCACATGATCTATACAGTTCTTAAAACAACATACACTAAGATTCCACCGAAGGTCGTAAAATATAGGAGCTACAGAAATTTCTCAGAACCAGAGTTTCTTGGTGATATGACTGCTAGTCTTGCAGCCATAAAGCCAGAAACGTATGACGAATTTGAGAATGTAATTAAACAAGCCCTTGACAAACATGCCCCTGTCAAGACTGCAATTCATAGGGGCAACAATAAACCTCATGTTCATAAAGAAATGAGGAAAGCTATAATGAAAAGGACGAGACTAAAAAATATTGCAAATGAGAGTAAGTCTGAGGATGATTTCCAAAGGTATAAGACACAGCGAAACCTTGTCGTTAAGATAAACAGAGTCGCAAAAAGACAATTTTATGCCAGTCTCGATCCCACGGTTGTGGGCAGAGATAAAGTCTTCTGGAAAACATTCAAACCGATTTTCTCAGAACAGTCGAACACAGTAAGTGAAAAAATAACTCTTGTTGAAGATAATACTATCATATCTGATGACAAAGACATTAGCAATTGTTTCAATTCGTACTTTGTTAACATCACTGACACTTTATGTCTTAGTGAGCCTGAGAGTATCGATGTGCTCATACCACTAAATGATCCCGTATTGAACGCAGTGAGAAAATATGAGAACCATCCTAGTATCGCTAGAATTAAGAATAACGTCAGGATTGAAGAAATATTTGAATTTCAACCCGTTAGTTCTTTAGAAGTCTGGAATGAAATCAATCAGCTTAATCGTTCGAAAAAGACTAGTGGGGACCTATCAACAGATATAGTTAAATCTATTTCTGGTAGTTGCCTCGATTATTTTACATTTTTTGTAAACCAGATGTTCGCGAACAGCACCTTCCCCGATAAACTTAAACTGGCTGACGTGTCGCCAATCTTTAAGTTGGGCGATTCTTTCTTCAAAAAGAACTTTAGGCCTATCAGTGTGCTATCAGCGATATCCAAGATGTTCGAACGCTTAATGTCCAAACAAATCTGCCCATTTGCCAATGGTATTCTTTCAAATTTGCTGTGCGGCTTTCGGAACGGACACAGCGCAGAACACGCCCTATTCAGGCTCACAGAAATGTGTCGCAAGGCCTTAGCTGATAAGAAGATTGTGGGGATGGTACTCATGGACCTTTCGAAGGCCTATGACTGCCTACCACACGATCTTCTAATAGCTAAACTTGCAGCTTATGGATTCGGTCAATATAGCTTACTATTAATTCATAGCTACCTTTCGAACAGAAAACAGCGCGTGAAGGTCGGATCTGAGTTTAGCGAATGGTTAGGAATCAAATCTGGTGTTCCACAAGGCTCAGTCCTTGGCCCACTCTTTTTCAATATCTTCATTAATGATCTACTTCTTGCAGTTAAAGAATCTGAAGTATGTAACTTTGCAGATGACACAACAATTTACACGTTTGGAAAAGATATTGAAAGTGTGGCCTTGAACCTTGAGGAAGACCTGTCTAACACCCTTAACTGGTTCAGAGATAACCATATGGCAGCCAACCCTGAAAAATTTCAGGTTATGTTTTTAGGGCTGAAAGAGGAACCAAACTTCTTCCTTGAGATCAACGACAAAATCATCCCCATTACGGACAAAGTTAAATTGCTAGGAGTCACTATTGACTCCAAGCTTAAATTTGATGATCATGTAAAAGCCCTCTGCAAAAAAGCTAACAGGAAAGTGAGTGCTTTCTCACGCGTTGCCCCATATCTGAACCAGGAAAAGGGTAAGATCCTCTATAACACATTTGTTATGTCTAATTTCAATTATTGCCCCTTGATCTGGATGTACCATGGGAAGACATCCAATAATCAGGTAGACCGTGTTCAGAAAAGAGCATTAAGAATTTTGCATAATGACTTCAATATGCCATTTGAAGTACTTCTTGAAAGAACAAATGAACAAAAAGTCCACACAAGAAACCTGCAAAAATTGATGCTTCAAATCTATAAGTCCCTTTCACAAGAAAATCCATCATTCATGTGGACATTCTTCGAAAGAAAGGACGTGAAATATGAGCTACGAACTAAGAATCTCTTGCAATTACCAAAAAGAAGTGCAAGCACATTCGGAAATAATTCACTTGTATTCAAAGGAGCTCTACTTTGGAACACTTTACCTGATAATATAAAAAATGCAAACTCAGCAGCAATATTTAAAAGGATGACCAAAGAATGGAATGGGCAAAATTGCACATGCAAGATCTGCAGTTAAAAAATAAAATAGTTGATAATGAGGATTAGAAATGAACTTTTTTGTAATTTTTTCTTTGTATGTAAATAGTTGGTTTGAATGGTTTGAATTAGCTTTATATTACTATATATTGTACCAACTGTAAATAATTTGATAATAATAATAATCTAACCTAACACAAAAGCTTTCCCGCCCTTTTCCCAGACCTCCTCACTATTTCCTGCAGGCGCCGCCCACCCGCCCCAGACCTCCAGCCAGACCGCCGCTGACCAACTGTTATGGAAAACTTACGAGACTTCACGATAGGAATGTTGTGACGAAATGCAAATGTAGCATAACAGTTTGCGGTTTTATGAAGGAAAAAGCCGTTCATTCGCAAAGATATCATCATGGAGGGATGCCCAAAAGTCTTGATGATAAGTTATGATACTAAAGAACCAACGAATGCTGATTTTACGACCCCAATTTCCAATGTAAGTATAGCTTGTCGAGTTAGGCCTATTATTTTGTTTGGCCTCCTCTCTGGTTGGAAGGCGCTGTTCTCCACTGTCTGTGCTCGATTGATTGCTTCAAAAGGTTGACATTCTTGTTTAAGTGCGTCATACATGATTTACAATGCCAAGGTTAGATGCCAGAGTAACGAGCTAGATATTGCTAGAGACGACGAGTAGTTACCACACTGGAGAAATTGTTTGGTGACATGATGTGTTCGTTTCCCAAAACGTCTTCTAGGCCACAGCACCAGGAAATAGAGTTGAAATAGATAACAGAACAACAATAAATGGATAGACGGGCGAAATATTGAGTGAGAAATTTAGCAGATATTCAACCCAAACAGCAGAAGGAGTATCACTCCAGGTCCAAGAGAAAAGTTCAATTTTTATGGCTCTAATTTTCAGTTTACAATAGGTAATATTTCTTTTGGTACGTACACTAAAACTGACGTGCTAAGAATTTGAATAACTAACAAGTTACAAACAGGTTATACTGTAGACAAACAGATTGTTTCCAGCCCTTTTAAATCGAACCGCAGCATCCAAGATGTATTTTTATTTAAGTAATGCCACAAGGAAATTGAAATTTTTGGTATTTTTTTATAAGTTTCAGCTGCAGAACTTTGTTTTTAAAACATTTAGAAACAGGAAAACCGCGAAATTTGGCTCCATGAGTGTGCTTAGCAAAGCAAAATCACTTAATACTCATGGTTGGTGTAACTGACCATGATTAATCACATGGCTTTGGTTTTCAAGCTCATTGAGAGTGTATCATTCTGAATGATCAGGTCACATGATCACATGAAAGCTGTTTGGTGATTTTTATGACAGGTCAATTTAAATAGCTTTACCAATCATACTAATTCAAATTTACCAAAAAAGTTGCGATCTGTAGTGGTGCACTTGACAGTTTTTATCATCGAGTGCGGAGATCTCAAAGTAGCTGCGCGTCTTGAGTCTGCAACCCCTGACCATGATGTTAATGTGGTGTGGCAGGGACTTGAACAGTCAGCCTCTGAACTATTCTGACTGCAAAGTCTAGTGCACCTCAGTTTATGTTCTGTCTGGGTATGCAATTTGTGCATGTGTCTTGTCACATCTTTTGACATTTTGTGATCTGTTGTAAGTCTGGTTGTCACATGATTTTAATCTTTCCCATAGATTAATTCATCCACATGTTAAATGTTATTTACCTTCATTTCATATCACCTGCATCTCCGTGGATATTTTTGTAATTTTGTTAGGCTAGCCAAAGAACATCCTGTCATGCTGAAATTGTTTTGTAATGTCAGTTATTAGAAAGGATGGAACTACAAAATTGAAGTTTTATTACTGAGAACATCTCTTTTTATTTGAATACTTTCCAAGTGTTAAAATACAAGTAAAGTGTTCTCAGTACTGAAACTTCAATTTTGTAGTTCCATCCTTTCTACTGTTTGACATTACAAAACAATTTCAGCATGAAAGGATGCTTTTTACTTGAAACTTGAAAATCATTTGAGGTTAAATCTTTGTAATTCTAGGATTTAACCTAAAATGTTTTCCAAGTTATTTTTCCTTCAGAACACACTCAGTATCATGGCAAAAATAAACATGAATCAAAGTCCGACCTTTGTGTGATTGTATTTTCTTATTTTTATAAACCATTAATTGTTGTATAGTTTTTATTCACATTTTGTATTCTTCCGTAGTACATTCGTGATTTCTATCAAGAAGATCCTGAATCTTACAAGAATGAAATACAGCAAATTAACCAACTGAAAAAGGTTTGTTCATTGATGAAACTTTCAAATGCAGCAATTGTTTTTGGCTAAGAAGCTGTGGTTGTTACTCCAGAGAAGCATGCCTGGATTTTAAATCAAGATGTTATAGCACATACTGTATGCTATGCAGGGTGTCCCAACATTATTATTTGTCGTTTCTAACCAATGATATCAGCACAATAGCTCCTGAACTATTTGGCTTTTGTTATTGCCCAAATAAAAAAATTTGAAATTTGGCCTTGGATATATGAAAATATCTACATGGAAAAATTATTTTGATTCATTTTTCGGCCTAACTTTACTATTCGGAACACATCCAATATCACGCTTTTGTTTCTATTCTTCATCTATTATGATTCGTTCTTAGAATGTTCGCCGAACAATGAATGTGTTCCGTACTGTACAGATCCGCCCATTTTTCTTCAAAAATTTTTACATTAAGTTTTTGTTCTGGAGAGTTTCTCTTTGAAAAAATGATGAAGCAACTATCCTAGCAACTTGGCTTTGAGTGTAATCTTTGAGTGTAACCTCTATTTTTCCCTGATTGTAGAGCATTTCTAATGTGACAAGAGACAATCAAGGATGCAGCACTTACAGACGTTACTTTGCGCAACTGCACTTTATGCAATCGAGATTTCCAATGTCACTTGGAGGTGCAGCAGCGGTTCCATTTACATGGTTGGTATTTATCGTTCACACATTGTATAATGCAACGCAATAGCCAATGGTCTACTACACGAGATATTTTTTGTGCTGTGGTTGATGAACAATAATGAATGATACCAGTATTAAAATTTTTGATACAGCATGAAAGAGAAATTATAAGAGATGATATCCCAAAATGCTGTCCCTGAAATTGATTAGGTCTTAGTGATGATAAAGGAATTTTGATAAGTCTATATATTTGCAATCTTCGAAGTTCAAAGATTTTTATACCTTGCTTTTTCTGACACTCTTTGAGTTATATTAAGCTATGAATTATCATTTTAGAAAGGCCTACATAATTTTTAGATTTAAACATGCGTAAACCTTGTAAAATTTTTTAATTTAAGATGGTTTCTGGATGCAAACTGTTTTTTTAAGATTGATCTGACATCTTTGACGTAATTATTCATATTCAAGAAGCTCGCCGAAACTTAGCAAAAACTTCATTTCCAGCAATTAATAGCACCATTTTCTTTGCAGATAAAGATACATTTGTGCAAACTACAGTTGCTTTAGCTTTGTTACTAACTTTGTTGTTCCTGTTTTACTTGATGTTTTTTCAACACTCATGTCTAGGTATGATGTATATTCTGGTGATCCAGTGACCCACAAAGATGTCAGGTTGGAACAAGCTGGCACACTCTTCAACCTAGGTGAGATTTTATTGTGCTTACATTTTTTCAGTCATTTGTTTAACCCTCTAGAAAGCTAGTATGTGAAACTGGAAGGAAAACAACAAAAAGCACAGAACGTCTTTGCTTTCTACATTGAGTTATCATTGTTGACTACTGACAAAGGGCACAGCCCGATACGTTTAGTGTATATTTTCTATGGTGTTTTAAGAATTTTACAGATTATCAATTGTTATTGAGTTATCATAGTCTGTTTGTCTTTTATTCATATCAAGAGTATAGTAAAGGATCAGACCTGCCATTATCTGCAACTTCTCAATAGCTCTGTCTCTTTGCGAAACATTCTCAATTATGCATATTTTATTTTTTTAGGAGGACTGTACTCACAGCTTGGAGCAAATGAGAGTAGAACCACTGATGAAGTAAGAATGCATATTTTAAATTTATCACTCTTCTATGCTAGCAGTAAATAAATGCAGAGAAATACGTGACAATTTGCATGCATGTATTTTGTGCGCTGTTTTAAAGGTCAAGTGATACGATTATTTCACAAAACACATCTCCAAAGATTCTGGAACAACACTGCAGTAAAATAAAAGTACTTCCTAAAGCTAGAAAGTGCTTATAAAGTAGCTGCCTTTTTGATAAAAGAGGAATTTTTCTTTAGCGTTTGTTAAAATACCTCATTGCCTTCTTTGTACAAAGACACCTTTATTCATGCTACTCCATGGACCAAAGCCATTTAATTTATGATAGGATGGATGATTTCACTATGCAACGAGTGAATGCTTCAGGAAGTAAATTAATGCTCTTCCCATTGGATGACTGAAAGGGGATATTATTTTGAAAACTTCCTTAAATTTTTTAAGATAAAGGCCTATTGTTTTTTGACAGTTTTTACTGTGTATATAAGATGTCAGTATTCAAAATGTACTTAAAACTGTTTAGCCATGTGACATTTTTATGTATTGTTACTTTTAGAGCATGAAAGTTGCATGTACCTACTTCCAATGTGCTGCTGGTGCATTTCAATATCTCAAGGTGAGTTAGAGTTATCGTCGAACCAACCAGAAAAAGAAGGTTGCTGGGAATAGACCTTTTAGCTATTCTTCAAAAGAGTCTGGATCGAGGGACATTTTTATACATTTTTTATACGAAATGCTCGATTGAGTGGCGTTATAGCTTCTATCACTGTTGTGCACATTTGAAAATTCCTCAGATTTTTACAAAATGTATAAAAATATCGTTCGATCCAAACTCTATGGTAGAATAGCTAAAGGGTCTATTCTTGTATGAAAACCACATTTTATTAGTCCACCTGTAAAATGTTTCCCCTTTGAGAATAAACTATAAAGGATCAAGGGGTATTTTCCCATAATCCATCACATTTATGATTCCATCGAAATTCTACAATAAAATGCAAAGAATTCCCATGCATTAAGATTCTATACAACAGAATTCTTAATTTCTTGTGCAGAAAATGTTTCAAATTAGTTCTTAAATTTTTTCTCTGCAGGATAATTTTTCACTGGAGTTTGATATGGGTTCAGAAATTCTTAAATTGAAAGCGACAATAATGTTGGTATGTATTTGGCCTTTTAGTAATATTTAGTTTTACACATTATACTTTCAGCATCTGAAAAGGTGAAATCTCGACGTGCTGGAAATTTCTTGAGGATCTGTCAAGTGGATGAAGAAACTTTGATTCTTCAATATTTACGCTGATTGATGAGGTCTTGAGAAAAGATGAGTTTAGGGATAAAAGTTTGTGAGCAAATTGTCTCGCAGCCTGATATTACTTTCTTTATTTCTTGAAAAGACTTAATTTATTTTTTTATAAATTGTCAATCGAAATGCCACACAGATACCACCCTTATCCTTTTGTCTTTTGGGATTTGTGGTTGCGTATCATTCAAAGCCGTTTGTTCATGATCATTATCATATTTCCCCTTTACACAGGGTCAAGCTCAAGAGTGTTTACTGGAAAAGTCAATCAGAGATAATCGCAAGAATACTCTCATTGCAAGAATCAGCATGCAGGTAAGAATAAGTTGCGAACTTCTTTTCTTTACAGGTTAAAGACAGCTGTAACTTTGTAGCTCTAACCAATTTTACTTCTATCCAATTTATTCCTATGAAATCATTACTTCCAAAGTTACGAGTATAATCTAAAGTGTTGTGTTTAATCCACATCCCAGATTTTCAGTACGATTTTCCGATAGTTGATACATTTTTTTTACCTACCTGACATTCTCTCCTTTTCTCCAGATAAAAGAATATTTCCAAGAAGCCGTAAAAAGTCTGGAAAGCAGCGAAACGTTTGAGATGGGAACGACTCTCAAAAAGGTACGACTATAAAGACATTCTGCCTGTATTAGCTGTTTCCGAACTTCAGTTAAAAGGGGCCTTTGCAACCGGCATACCTTGCACGTGTCATCTCTTTGTTGTTGGCCATTTTAGTGGACCATTAAAATGGCGACAACAAAGAAACCACAAAAGGATGTATTCACAAAGCATGCCGGTTGCAAAGGCCCCGTTAACGATTAGTTGTCTGGAAAATTTTTGAGAAGGGAAAGCATTTTTCAGTCCAAGTAAGAGTAACTAAAAATTGAATTGGAGTGTTTCAGATCTTGACCCTAAGAGATGTTGAGACTTTCATGTTTTTCAAGATAAGGTAATTGCAGAATTCATTCTAATCTCAAAACAAAACATTGATTATCATGTATAAAGATGTTTGTATTTTTTACATCTATGCTATTTTATGGTACTTTAATCATTTATTTATTATATTGTCGTATAAAGATGAATGCCAAC
>REGM01000055.1:995067-1058246 GCA_004194415.1 Aurelia aurita | reverse complement strand
CCCCCCAAACAATGTTGATTTGCAAGGCTATTGTCGTAGCCTTTCATCAGAGTCGCGAAGTGTCGTGTCAGCCTTATTTTATCGTCACAGAACAACATTGTTCTAAGGGGGAGAGGGGGAAATCGCATAACAAGGCAAAATTAGCTGAGGTGTTCCAAGACTTTTGGCAGGCATTGTAGCAGATGCGGGAAAAACTTGCTTTGGTCACAAGAAGTTATTTGATAAAATTGCTCAAATAATCCAACGACTTTAGCAAAGTGTTGTAGTGGTATTTTGTTATTTGCAACTTGCTTTCTCATCTGAAAAAGTTCCGTAAAGGTCTCGTATTAATGCTGTCTGATCAGTTACTTTCTGATCAATGACAAATTATGTTTTTCTCCTTCTCGTTAATATACACACATCAAGTGCTTTTCAGATGTAGCTTCTTTATTTATGCTTTGGGATAACTGCAGAATACGTGGAAAGTGCAATTTTCTTGCTGCTTCTTTTCAGACCTACATGTCAAATGAATCCGATCAAGATCAGAAATTTGGAGACAAGGTTTGAAAAGGAATTTTTTTGTCATTGAATTCTAATGGTCGACTTGGGTATTGTGCTCCAATGAAGGATACGACCATAGTGGTGTTCTTTGAGCCGAAGACAGAATCTGTTGGTTGTAAAGTTAGGTAGATCTGTTAGTTCGAAATGCTTGGCTTCCTAGCTGTGCAGAGATGGTGGACGGTGCTTTTTCTTCGTTCGGCACCGTCCTATTTGCAACGGTGTAGATCATTTTGTCGTTTAAAAACTAGTGACTGTGAAATTCTGGTGGTCTACCGAGCTACCATTTCTTCTCAAAAACATTTTGTCAAAAAACTATAAATAGAGATTCTGTCTAAATATTAAACATTTATCACATATAAAATTATAAAGTCACAAAAATAGCCTTTCTAATATTTTCCATAGCTTATTTCCTTGTATATTGGTTTTGTATCCCTTATATACTATGTTGTTGTACTTTGTTTTGTTTTTTAAGCGGCCCAGGCTAGATAAGCATTTGCTTTTCCATGGTCGCATAAGATTCCCTGTGTTAGGTTGGATTCTTATGAAAAATTGTTGACTTTGACTATAACGTTTTGTACGTATATCTTTTCAGGTTGCATATTTGAAAGCAGCAGCAGAAAAAATTAACGAAGCCACGAAGCTTGCTAAGGTATGTATTTAACTGGTCTTTGATTTGCTCAGTGGTTCAGCACTCATCGTACACTTTTAACGGTGTTTGAATGTGTAAGCAAAGTGCAACTGGGAAATATTTTCAGTGCATTTGATTCATTGACAGGGAGTGCAGACAAGGAAATAGTAGCCGGTTAGTCTGCACTTTAGCGGACCAGCTTTCATTATCGGCAAGTAATGTGTCATGGGGTAAGGGTCAGGGTTAGGTTTTGGAAAAGGGGTTTTTAGGGTTAGTTAGGGTAAGTTGGGTTTAGTTAGGGTAAGTTAGGGTTAGTTGGGGTAAGGTAGGGTTTAGTTCGGGTTAGTAGGGTATTTGATCAAATACGTTCTCGAGAGATATGACATAAAGCTGGTCCGCTGAAGTGCAGTCGTCCCTAGTAGCCTAGCAAAATGTTCATGAATAGAGAAGCTGTGAGAAAATTCCGTCAGTGTTTCTTTCTTTTGGAAAAGCCAAATATTTGTAGTCGGGGTTACAGTTCATTGATATAGATTTTTTAAAGCATTCTTGTTTTATTTATTTGCTCTAGAATCAACCAGAACAAGTAACAGAAACATTGAAATTTGTACAGGATGTCGTTGGTAACAAGTAAGTGCTCTTTCGTCTTTCATAGGATCCAAATTCAATTCGATGTTTGTGCACAGAATAACCAGAAATTACTGGCTGCCACGTGCCGTGTAGTTCCATGAATCATTATCAAAATTGGAAATTCTTTCAAAACTGAATTTCTAATTTAGTTATGTTTCGTGCTAATGGATCATTGATACCATTATCGTAAGCACAGTTCAACGGTCCTTTGATCTTCTCAGCATTGTGTCTGCTCGGGGACTATTTATTGCAGCATAAGCTACGTATTCTGAAATTTAAACATTCACGGAGCAAATCGAACATTTTTTTATGTTGAACTTTTTGGTTTTTTTCCAGATTGGAAGCTGCTGTAAAGGAAAACGACTTTGTTTATCATTCAATGGTTCCTGAGTTTGATAAGCTTCCCGAGATAAAAGGTACAGCATTCATTTTGCAGTGACAAAACTAGCTTGCACTGCTTTCAAGCCGCATATAGCTAGCTTGCTGCAAACACTTAAACTTTCCAAGGTCTTATCGTTTGGTGACTGCATGCATAATGATGTGGGGCGTAGTGTTTTCTTGATAATGTTAGACTGATTCCAGAGTCAACAATGGCAGATTTCGTAGTGATAGCATCCATTGCTTTGATTTACGTGACAGTACACAGTGAGTAGCGTTTGCAAACAAAGGGATTGCAACGACTTACTAGTCAGCTTGCAGATGTAAGTAAAGGAAAATGTTGTGAAAACATGGAAAAAGTTTTCTCGAAAAACAGATCCAAATTTTGTGAAAGACTAACACAAAACTGAACTGATCAAATTGAAGTGCCAAAACTTTTGAGACAAACAGTCTTTGATAAGTATATAGCGTAACTTCTGTTGCTATCTCTTTCAGGTGTATGCCTAGTAAAAGCAATGCCATTTCAGTATAATGATCCAAGTGTCTCTGGACCTGATATATTTCAAAGGTTGATACCAATGAGGGCGCACGAAGCTTCTTCGTTGTACAGGTAAGGATTTAGATAGATTTACTTATTTATTATCTGTGCTGGTTCGGTTAGCAAAACTGTTTAGTATACTGCCGTAAATATTATGCCTTGGAGGTAGATCGTATTTCACTGAAGGAATCTCAAGCATTGAGAGAATTTAAACCAAAATAAAAGCCACATATAATTAATGCGCATTTGTAGGCTGTGCAAGCAATTTGTTGCTTGCTTGTTTGAGACTGACCTAAATTCATTCGAGACTGAGTCAAGAATGGATATTAGATGCTGCAAATGCATAAAACCTTGGGTTTCTGATTTGCTGCTTTTGAATCTTTGCTTTAAATTTGACGAGCTTCAGTATTGAGCTTGGCTAATGTTACTTGATATTTTCAAAAGTTTGTTATGCAAAACAGTTGTGGTAGTTATCTCGCACTACCTTGCGTGTGTCATAGTAAGATTCTTGCTTTTCATTGCAGCGAAGAAAAGGCAGGCCTTTTGCGGAAGATAGCAGCTGAGATTGAAGACAAAGATCTCCACTTGAGGTATGGATAATTCAACCAAGACTTACCGTCTCACTACTTCTTGTTTCATAGACAGTTGCATCTTCTATTTTTGGGTTTGGTGCGATATTTGCACTCTAAATTCATATATACACCCGACCCACCTTCCAAATGTGCTTGGGGATCAAACCAAGGTTGAGTAGGACGGTTATTAAGCAGGGGGCCAAAACCAGCAGGGGGTTGATCTAGGTAATGGAGTGGGACACAAGAACTGCTGGTGATCAACTTTGATTTGATGAAGTCTTCAAGAAGAGAGTTGAAACTTTTAGTAACATAACAGCAAATAAATGATAATTAATGAGCCAATTCTCTGAACTTGCTGCAAATAAATTATATGGCTGTAATACAACGTTAACTGAAATAAAGCAAATTAGCATAGTGATTTTTTTCCTGATGTTTTAGTTTTAGTTTGTTTTGTGTTGTTCTTTCTGAAAAGCAACTTTTGTAAAGGGTAACGTGCCCAAATTATATTGAACACATCTAAATCTACACATGTAATCAGTAAAGCCCCTGCGTGGCACCTAACTAATGAGGATCTGGTTATTGAACCTGCAAGCATATGATATGTTACTTTGAGTTGAAAAGAAAAAGAAAAAAAGTGGAAATATGTCAAGTGAGAAGTCTGTAGATTAATGCTTGCACGTCCAATTTCCAGACCCTTTACGGCTTAACTCGCAATGTACCTAAACAGAGAAAAAAACATACAACGCAGTTGACCGCATACCGCGACAACACAAATAAATACTTTGTAGTGCTTAAAACACAAATGTTCATGTCTATTCCAGGTAAGATGTGGTAACCTGTCTGAATGCAACCAATTTTGTATGTCCTTTGACATCAGGTGGAAGGTGGTTCCACTCCATAATAGTCCTAGGCAGGGAACTGAACTTGTAGAAGTCTCTCTTGACATAAGGCTGTATATAATTCAATGCTTCTCCTTCCATACTGCAACTACCAAGGCGTGTTCTTCTTTCTTGTATTTTAATGTATTCAGAGATAGGAATGGTGTCATCAAACCCTTTTGTAGGCTTTGATGACAATTAAGTTTTAACTATCGTAGTCGGCCTGTTACCTGACTAGCATATTAACTATTGAAACTTTTTGTTTGAAATTTGTTATCATGATTTATCACGACAGTGAATCACTAATCATGATTTATCACAACAGTGAATCACTAACATCCATGCACATTGATGACTTGATGGATCCTGTGGACGAATCTTTACCTGGTAGGTTCCGTTCTCTTCTAGTTTACTCTCTCAGTTTTGCTGTAATTATGAAAGTTTGCAATATTTGTACAATTTGCTTGCTTTAATGTTCAACAGATATCTTGCACCAGAAATTTACATCGTGTCAACTATCTTCCGAAGTTAGACGTTGCTTTTTAAAAGCTGGATCTCAGATGCTTGCCATATATGACATAATCGAGGCTCATATTTACATAATTCTTGTCAAGTAGATTGTATTTGAAATAATTAAGACATTACAGTCCACGCTAGTCTTTAGAATTTAGCAGAATTCCCTTTAGATCACTGTCCGTGTTCTTTGATTGCCCATTTCACATGTATGTTCAATAGAATTGAGATTTTGCTTGCCAAGAAACATGTCTATTCGTTTGGCTGCATAGCAGAATATTTTTTGAGAAATATTATACTTGTCATAAGCCGATTATGTTTTTGAACTTTTTGAAAAAGCATTGGACTTATGCTTGTCAAGCAGTGTTTTGAGGACCAGGCGGGAAAATATTGCTGAGTAAACAAATCTCGATTTCTTTGCAAGCAAAGTTTGCTTGTTTGGCTTTGGATTAACGTTTGACAAAATTTTGACAAACTTGTTATCTGTAAACAGATAATCTACGCTTGAAATGCAAAGAGCTCCGAGATGTGGATGGCATTGTAGGATCAACTGCGTCACAAATTAAAGGTACAGTATATGATGACCACGCACCTTTCATTTTCTGCTACGTATTCCCCCTTCACTTATTTACGTATTCCACGTATTCACACTGCTCCGTACTCATATGAAAACGGATAAAAAAGTATCCATTTTGACCTTGCGCTCACACTGCTCCGCTCTGAAAACGGAGACTTTTGAAAACGCACTTTAAAACGGATACTTTTGAAAACGGAGACTTTTGAAAACGCACAAACGCAGTGTGAACACCGAAAACGCGAAAACGGATAATTTTGAAAACGCTACCAACTACAACAACACAACAAATTGCTTAGCACTTGCCAATTTGAAAAAGTTCTCAACATTGCTGACTCACTCAAGGTTAGTCTGATGCTTGGAGGAATCTTTGAGTTTTTTTTAGCAATTAGGAGGGCTGTAAACGTTCGTCTCGTTTTCAAAGCGTTTCTTTTTTATCTGGAGCAGTGTGAACGCTTCATCGTTTTTGCAGCGTGTTTTTATTAACCCAGAGCAATGTGAACGGGTAAAATGCATCAAAATGAAAAGGGACAAAAGCGAATATGGAGCTATATGCACATAGCCGTAGTTGGAATTCTTTTATACATCGATCACTGCTCTACGTTAAGTGTGTTGGCATCTACGTTACGTGTGTACTCTTCGTTATATGATGCTACATTTTCTAACAGTAATCCTACATGTTATGGCTCGGTGAAATTTACCTAACATTATTTGAAAAGAACCTCACACGTCCTGATTAGATAACGTTGTGTCTTATCTTTGAATTCGGTACAAATAAGATACACTTTGTCCCCCACCTATCTGGAACTCTCGATGACCTTGTGTCCTTTCTCGCTACCAATGGCACATGTTTCTTCCTATTTTTAGTTTAACTGTTGTTGTTGCTCTGTATATTTTAATATTTCATGATGATATAAAAACAAAATCTGGAACTGTTCATTCGTTGACATCATTATTTGCCTGCAGTAATTGATATTCGTTGATTGGTACAGAAACTTGCAAAGTGCGTGCGGGCGTAGTTATATGGAACATAAAATCCATTTGTCGCTGCGGTCTCATACACAATGAAAGTTTCTACATACAGATCCGTAGTTCAAAATCTAAAATCCAGCAGCCGTTTTAAATTAACCTTATATCTTTTTGATTATCACCAGAGCTTGCAATGCTGTCCGAAGAATTTGAAGCTACTTTCAATGCAATATCATCGAAGTTGAAGAGTGAAGAAGAGTTTGAGAGAGAGGCAAAGGTAACAATTATTTCCCTTGCAATGGTTTTTCAATTTTCAGATGAATTTGCCTTGGTTTCAGACAAAGTTCCCTTTTTTGTAGTCCTTATAACTGTTCCGAACAAAGAGCCATCAACGGGACAAATGTGAAAACTTTCGAATGTACACTTTAGTGATAGAACCTTTTAATTCATATTCGAAAAGCTGATTCAAAAATATGAAAGGTTTTTTTTGAAGTGGAATAATTGTGTGTCTCTCCTTGCAATTATCTGTCCATCGTGAGTTTCAGTCAACCTAATAATATCCTAATTCCAAGAGTTTTACCTCAATACGTAATCGAGAAAACTCAGAATGAATTCTCAAAGTCGAAGAGCCTTTTAAACTTATGTGATTTGATCGAAATGCTTTGTTTTTATCTTCAGATAGGTGATGGTGACCGAGGAATTTCGAAAGAGCTGGAAGGATTAAAAAGTGAATTTACACAGTGTAACGATGCTAATGAACAAGCTGTGAGTAATACATCAAACTATGTCTTGAATGTTTTATCTGACACTTAAAGGCAGTACAAAGACCAGCATGCTTTGCGCACAGTCAGCGACTTGCTCTGCACAGCTTCCAGAATAACTGACTGTACGAAATTCACAAAAACAAAAACAAACGATGGCAAAGGCTGCTGGTCTTTGTACTCCCTTTAAAGGCAGTCTGTCCCCTTGATGAATGAAAATAAAATCGATAATGATCTCCATTCCACAAGTTTGTGATTGTTTGCTTTATCCAAATAAAGCAAGGTCGTAGACACTCATTGATGCATGAATTTCACTCCATTGGAAAAAATAACTTAGAACAATAAGGGCCTTTGAAAAGTATGAGAAATCAATTTCTGCAAACGATCGTGCATTTTAGGCCATTTTCCAGCTGTTTTGCATGACTGATGTTTTGAATCTTTCAAATTTACCAGGAGGCTATCATTTTGAAATACAAAAAATACTTTGATCTTTTGGCTATTAGAAAAATCAATTTTGATGATTATAGCGCAATTCTATTTGCAGCGATGATTTTCAAACAGGGGAAAATTTCTTTTAGTCACCCTGTTCGTAAATTTTAATCATTGTCCATCAACTATAGTAAATTATTAATTTACTACTGGATTGTTTTGTCTTCTTCTTAATGATCACTTTCCACTGGATTTTCGCTTAAAGTGAACAGGTTATCAAAGAGTATGGAATGGTCATCAAAAACTCTTAACTAAAACAGTGATCTTTTTTATTGTCATCTTCGCCTTAAGTTAATCCTTTTTGTTATCCTGTGAAATCTCACCTGCCATTTTCAGGAGAGATAGCCACTGCTCTCCGCTCTCCAGTTAGAAACGTGCAACCAACCAGGCTTGTCCAAGCTAAGAGGCCTCGTTTTTATTCAGAATATATGGCAAAGTAAATATGCAAAGTTTCTCCCTTTCTTTACCATACAACAGGGAGGATCAAGCTTGCAGGGAGACAATCTTTCCTGGAATGCCAACATGTTCTTTTGATAGCCTTGATATTTCTCTAATCAAGCATGTTTTGCCATTATTTCTACAGAGAAGCACAAATGTCACCTTATGCAATCATTTCGAAGAAAGCAAAGCGTTGATTGAGTTACTCACTGGACCAGAAGATAGAATCATAGCTTCGTTGCCATCACAAAATTTTATTGAAGGTATATATATAGAACGTTTATTTCTGGCGTTTTTTATTACTGTTGGTTCAGCTTTGTTCTTTTGTTTGGTTGTTGTTAACTTTTAAACTGCTGTTGGTTACTGTAAATTTGTGGATTCGTAGAATTTATCAGTGGTGGACACTAGGGGAAGCGAGGGGGTGCGGTCGCCCCCCCTCAATGTTGGGAAGAACAATGACCTTTTTTTGAAAACAATAGAAGTAAACAATGCTTTTTAACAGAAACAATAGCTTCGCCCCCCCAATATTTGGCACAATGTCCGCCACTGGATTTTATGTATCAATATCATAGCCTGATGTTGTTACTTGCCTCGATGAAACGTTTCAATTTAGAAAGATATCCTGTTTATTTTTAGCCCCAATTGATGAACTAGTCGTGCAGAGAATTAGAGAGCTCTTGGTAAGAGAAGTAGCATCTTTAAAAAAATTTAACTGCAAATTTTGTTATTTTTTATCTCTCTGTATGCGTTCAAATATTTGCAATTTAAGGTATGTGTATTTGCAACAAATGCTTGTTGAGTGAAGAAGTGAATGAGTGAATCATTGATTTTAACTAATTGACTGATTGAATGATTGATTGATTGACTAACTGATTGAATTCTAGGGTGCTGTTGAAAAGATGAAATCCCAAAGAAAGGACATTGAACAAAAGTTTAGGGAACAGGTATAGTTTTACTTGTGTTGCTTCTGTTATCGTCCTGCACTAAGCTGCGGTCAATATGTTGCAAATTAAGGTAAAATTTGCGTTGAAACTTGCACTTAACGTTCACTTAAAGTAATTTGCAAGTTAATTGAAACACCACAATTGTGTTTGTAAAGGCCTTCGTATGCTGGAGAAAGGCTAACTTAGGTATGAAAATTTGCTTAGTTGAAATCAATCTCACTTCTCAAGTAAAACGATTTTTTCAAAAATAGACTTTGTCAAAATATGGTAACGTGCTTGACTGAATTTTAATGAATTTTAGTGAACTTTAATGAAGTTTACCCAACAAATAGTATGTTTTGAAACAGCACTGACTTGTTTTCCATCCTTATTTGTAGTTGAACAAAGATGACATCACGGGACTCCTAGTCATAAAAGAAGATGGCAACAGAGCAGAATTTTTCAAAGAACAGTTGAAGAAACACGAAGATATGATTGCTATCATTAGACAGAATCTTAGCGCTCAAGATAATATTTTACTGTGAGTAGCAGTTGTAACAAATACATTACACTGTTGATAACAGTGGTTCATTTAAAGGTACACTGTGGTGGTGCTTATTGGAGAAATACTATAATTCAAAATAATAGGATTAGGCAAGCTTCATCAATTTTGATATACATCGAAATTAATGAAGATGATAGCGATCTGACTCTCTATATTCATGGAAGAAAGCATCAAGGAAGAAAAGGCCAGATCTTTGTTGATTGTTTCAACTTGACTTCCAGCCAATCACATCAACGACAGTGTGCCTTTGAGTGAAATCATAGCTGCACATGATGTAAAGACCTGCATATAAGAAGTTTCCACAATTTCACAGAAAACTTTAAATACATAAATTAGCGGACTGTAGAGCTAGGAGGTAGACAGACACATGACGATAAGTTGAAGTTGATCTTCCAGTGATCCTCTCCAGTAAAATTCTGGTCAAAAAAGTAGATAGAAGATGCAAAGTATAGAGGAATTATCTTTGGTATAAAACACTGCTCATACCAAAGCAGCTACCTCTAAAACAAGAAAGGCTATGCTTGTATGTCTCCCCAGCTTTGTGCCCGTAATATCTCCCCAGGCATGCTTAAACGAATGACAAGAAGCTTCATGCACGACATTTTTACTGTTATCTTTTTCTTCCGATTTTATCGTTCATGAAGTATTATGAAGTAATTTATAGGTAACGTGCAATATGTCTTGTAACGTTTTAAGAGAATATATAATAAAAAACTGACATGACTGTGCTTTATTATTTGTAGGCAGCTAACAGAAGCCAATGCAAAGTATGCTCCTACTCGAGTAGCTGCTGTTGAGATCGCATCTCGGTAAGTTAACTCTCTCCCTTTTAAATAGTCTTTCAGTTACAGCTAAGAAGAATAGTTTTAAGGACATGTGATCACGCACGTTATTGGTTATTGGAACACAAAGACAACTTTTGTTCTCGTGTTTTTTTTATTGCAACAGAAATGCAGCCTCGTTCTGACATCTATTTCTAAGCGCTGTTTTGTTTTGTTTCTTGTTTTGTTTTGTTTCTTGTTTTATTTTGTTTCAACCAATCATATGCGTGACACATGTCCTTAATGGTCTCCTATGGTGAGAGTTTGCTTTGAAAAGTGAAATCACCGTAAAACGTATTGGCAGTTTTTTCTTTAGACACTGTTCGCAACATGAAAAGCCTCGTAAAAACTAAAAGATGGGCATGAATTACCCAGCTGTTTATAAAATGGACACACACACAACGGGCCGTTCAGAAACGTACTAACTACTAAGTTAGATTAGCATTGTGATTTCAATACCAGTCAAAACCATGCAGATAAAAGAATATAACAAATAAGACATCCATCAAATATCTTCAGTTTTTACCTAAAAATTTTGATAGACGCCGACACTTTTCTGAATCACCCAGTATTGTGTACCATATTTACTCTGTATTTATTGTCTTTGTTTGTTTTATTTCCATGTTGTAAATGCATATTTGTTTCTCCTATCTTCGAAAATCTATTTGAACAATGACTAGGTTGGCTTGCTTTCTGGTTATTACCTATTATTTGAAGCAGCCTTAGGTTTTTGTATTCAGATTTCATGTATTTGTTTTTGCTTGATAGGCCACTTTTTCATCTCCGTTTAGGCGTGATGCACAGATCCAGAGCTATATGGCCCATGCGACACTCTTTTTAGAAGTTCGAGAGAGATTAGGGTAAGTTTAAAATGGATTTCACGTTCAGTTTTAATGTCATTTTAACATAATAGCTCGTAAGCTAAAAGGAATGTCCAGTAAGAACCCGCCATTACGAAACCAGATGTTCAGAAATCGGGCTATTTCGTTGCGTAGCATTTTTGCAAGTTCTCTGAAGCTGAGCTGGCCTTGCCAATAGTGTCACCAAAAGGTCAATCCATTAGCTCTTGTATTAGAACTGAATTCACTGACTTACAGTAGATCAACTTATTTAAGTATTTTTTTGAATATTTTTTTGGCAATTTTTTAGAAAAAAAACAGCATTGTAGTTTAAGTTAGCTTCTTGGTGCAATTATGCTGAACGGAGCCATTCACTCGCTGTAGCTTTGGCTAACGACACGATAGGCATAGAGTAACAGAAAACGCCAGTACGAACCCAATGATTACGCCAATATGGTGAAATAGTTGCCGCTTCTGGGCCATGAGGAACTCAAAACCATAGCTTTTCTACCGGTCGAACAATTATTGAAGGTATTTTCTTGTGCATACCCCTCTCCAGGTATCCCTAAGTGAGCCGTTTGAAAACAATGCCTTCATTTCTAGACGTGGCCTGGCGTTCTACAAAGATTTGAAAGAAACCTTGTCAAAGTTGAGCAAGAAGGTGGATGAGTTTTGTCAAAAGCGAGAAAAAGATAAAGCAAAGTTTATGGAATTAAAGAAAAAAGAAGGTATCTATTTATCGAAGAGCTCCTCCTCAAAATGAGTTGTGATGTATTTGTGCAATAACCAGTCTTTTAAGGTTCGAATTCGAAAATTAGATGTGGTAGCAAGTTTGAGAATTGAGCTTTTAAAGAAGCTAAAAACATGCGGGGATGGGTACTCACACAGGTACGTTTCCCTCATAAGGGTGGGTTTTTGTTAGAAAATTCCCTAAAAAAGGATATTTTTGGTAAAATAAACCTTAAATATGGGTCTGATTTCTAGACCAAATCCTGGTGTTTTAAAGGGTATGACGTCATCATAAGGGTGGATAGATCATCCAAAACTCGAGTCATACCCCTGTACGAGAATGGATCGAGTACTCCTGGGGGTCTAAAGATGTTTATTGTAGGCTCAATCTGACATAGAACATATTTCCTTTGCTTTGTTTTGCTCCATTGTGGTTGCTACAATTTTTGACAAAATATTTGGAGTAATTAGCAGCACTATTATATAAAGCTTCTATTGCCCAATGTTTTAGAGTCGATGAATCCGGCACAACCTAATTGTAATTGTAAATTTGTAATTGTAATTGATTTTGCTTATTTATGGCATTGTTTGAGACTCAAGATTGTCATGTATTTCTTATAGCTCCTCCACCGTCAAGACCAACAGCTGCGAAGCCGACATTCAACAGAGCCGCAAAACCAAAGGGCGCACAACAAGGCCCCGCTCCGTTAAATGACCCACAATTCATACCTCAATCGCCGAATATGCCACCAATGCAATTTCAAAACATACCCCCTGGAATGCAAATCCCTCAAATACCCAATCAGCAAGGACCTGTTTCATCGCAAGGCTTCCCACCCCAAAATCTCCCACCACAAAATCTCCCTCCCCAGAGTCTTCCCCACCAGAGTCTTCCCCGCCAAAATATACCACCCAGAAGCCCTGCACATCAGAATATTCATCCGCAGAACATCCCACCTCAAAACATACCCCCACAAAATCTCCCACCCCAGAGAATGGTCACACCAAGTTCCTTCCCTGGCGCAAGATTACCCCAAACGTCACAACCGTTGCTTCCATTTAGTCAACCAGCTGCAACTGGCAGTCAGCCTCGTTTACCACAGCCAAATACAGCTGAGAATATGCAGCCGAGGTTCAGCTCTCGAGGCCCATCTGACAACATGCGGCCCAGGTTTGATATGAATGCGCAAGGTGAATACCCTCTGCAGCCGATGCTGCCTGCAATGGATCCCTCAATGCTAAGCCAAGCCCGATTCTCATCAGCTGGACCGCCAGCTAGCACACAAGCACGTTTCTCTCAGCCTGGAATGCCAGCTGGCTTAACACAAATACGTGGTGGACCAATGAGTGCCATAAGAGAGCCAACACCTGGTTCTTTTATGCCACCTGCTAACCGTCAACCAATGCCTCCGCAAGGACAGCAAATGCCTCCACAAGGACAGCAAATGCTTCCACGTATACCACATCAAACTTTTGAACCCCAACAACAACCTATTGCAAGCCAATTCCTTGCTGATATGAATCAACAGCAGATACGAGCAGCGGCAATCCTTGATCAGCACCAGTCTAAATTAGGACCACGTCCTCGTGTGTCGCAGCAATATGAGCCTCGAAGCTTCGATCCTAATGTTCGGCCTCAACAAGGCCAGATTATGAATCCACAACATGCCATGTTTAGCCCTCAACAACAACAACAACCACAGCTACCGATTCGACCTCAAGACAACGTCAGGCAACCTTTCGGTGCCCCTAGACAGCCTGTTGGCGTGCAGCCCAGAATGGGAATGGAGCAGCCTAGATTCCGTGGTCAGATTCCTATGCAGCCTCCAGCAGAGATGGGAATTGGCCAACTGAGGCAGGAGATGAGACCACAATTTCAACCGATGCAGAATGTAGATCATTCGCCGAGGCAATTTACTGTGCAGCACTTCCCAAGACAGCCGATATCCATTAGTCAGCAATATGGGCTACCGAAACCGATGCAAGCAACACTAGAGCAACCAATGCATGAGAGAGCAATGCAAGCACAAATGGCAGGACAGCAAATTAGGGGCAGCCAAATCATGGGCCACGGACCTGCTGGAACATTCACACAAAGCGATGTAAGTCAAGGATACATACCTAGGCCATCTTCCTCTCCATTAGGCCCTGGTAACATGATGTCCCAAGGCCGACCACAGCAATTCGGTGCGATGCAACCCCCAAACAGTGGCCAATATGCAATGCAACAACCAATGCAACCAATTAGGAATTTACCAGAACCTTTGATGCCTGAGAGACTACCTCAACTTCCTGCAGAGCATCTCTTAGATAGGCAAGATATGTCGATGTTGGACAAACCATTAGACATCGCACCAAATGTAGCTTCTTCTGAGCAAAATTTGAATCTATATCCTCATGGTTTCCAGAGGCCAGGGCAAGAACCACACATTTTACTCAGAGAAGACAGGGGTCAAGCTTCAATGCCTGTAGCTACATTTACACCAGTAGTGGGGCAGGTTTCTAATGCTCCTATTGCTGCACAAAATCAACCATTTCCTGGGCAGGTAGGTTACGTTGAGAACTCACGCTTCAGTGCAATATCTAGTGTGCAGCAAAGAGACTTAAGAAGTAGTGGTTCCCAGGCAGCAATGCCAGATACGGAGATCAGTAGGAGGCTGAGCAGAGACATAGAAGCCCCTGGAAGTCAAATTGGTATTGATCCATCAAGGCGAGGCTCGAGCCAAGGTTCCTTTATCCAAAATCAGTATGCATTCCAAGGTCCAATTTCAAGTCCTAACCCCGATCGAAGTGTACCTTCATCAAGACTAACAGAGGCCGCACAGTCTCCTTTAGTTCAACAACAGCAACAACCTCAAGCTCCTTCGCAGCTAATTGGCATGTTAAATCGTTCTCAGTTGCCATCAGGTGGCCTTCCTAGTGCCCCTCCCATGTCGAATCCCACGCAGCCATCTGCTATGTACAATCGACCTCCCCCTTTCTCACCAAATCAGCCCTTCGCCCCAAACCCACCGTTCGATCTCATCACTATGAACGACAGGCCTGTGATGTCAGTGTCCCGATCGACTGATGCAGTTGTCGCAGGAATCCTCGGGAATCAAGCAACCGCGGGACAGAAGGATAGTCAACAGGACATGATGCAGATGGGATTTCAACAGTTCCAGATTCAACAAATGATCCTACAACAACAACAACTTATTAGCATGATTCAAAATCAACAGAGTCAACAAAAGGCAGAGGAGACAAGTCAAATCGACAAACTTCAAAAACAGATCTTAGATCAACAAAAAGTTATCGAACAGTTAGCTAATGAGCAGCATAAGTTATCAGAGCAACAGCCACATTTAGCCTCGTCTTCGCATGATAAAAGTCAAGAGTTTCTTGAAATGCAGTTAAAACAACAACAAGACCAATTGTTTCAACAGAATGAGCAGATGAGACAACAACAGTTGTTGCTACAGCAACTCCAGGAGGCAAAATCTCAGGTCGAGAGTTTGAGCCGAAAGAGTGAGGATTCTTTGAGTCGGGAGTTCAGTTCTCAGAAACCTAGCGAAGTTGAAAGATCGACTGAGGGCGATAAAGCGAGGAGAGAGGAATCTGTTCAGAAGGACTTGGGGAAAGTAGGGAGTGAAATTGGAAAGACTGTAGTCCAGGCGAGTGCTGATGTTACGGGTTATGCTGTGGATGCAGCGCGCACTGTTAGTGCGAGTGTTATTGATAGTAAAATGAACACTGCTAAAGTTAGCAATGACGCTTTGAAACATGGTTCGGAATCTAAGGAAAAGGGCTTGTCAGGCCATGCAGGTGCTGCAACCGGACAGCCAGATCCCCCTAAAACCAACACGGCAGACATTATGTCTGCATTTGACCTCTCATACCCTTCCATGCTCCCAACTTCGTCTGTGGAAAGTGCACCTTCCAGCAAGTCAGATAATGGTTTGCTACCTCAAACGCTTACCTCTGGATCTTCTGACGAAGGTCAAAGAAAGCAAGTAGCGAGTCCGGAGATAAAAGAGTTAGATTTATCAGTGGAAGCTGACGGTCAGTTACTAGCCGATCTCGATAAATTTGAAGAAGAGATGCACGCTATTTTGTCTGGAGATGTAGCCAATGTCTTAACTACACCGACGAAAAAGGATATGAATCCCACAAGTATCAGTTCTCATGACACTTCTGTTGCAGGAGGACTGGATAACTTGATAGTAGAGCCGCGAAAAGATAGCGTGACCTCGAAGGAAGGACCTGAGCATTCTAGCAATGTTGTTGCAATATCTAGTCCAAAAGCGGAGAATAGCCCTCCATTCTATGAACCTATGCTAGATGCTGAGCAAAAGCTGAAGCAATTAACAACAGCTCCTAGTGCTTCTAATGAACAAAGTGGAATTGACAGACAGGAACTGGATGCTTCAGAGAGGGCACCTCCGTCTGTTGATCAAAATGTTGAATCGATGTTGTCGAAGGATTTAGCCAATATAAATCTAGACAAAGTTGGAGATGGGTTAGCAAATAGAAACCCTGACATAGGCCATAAAAAACCTGATGAAATCACTGTTGATGTAAATAGTAGCGACAAAGCTGTATCTTCGCAGCCAATGATACCGGCCGGTTCCAGTGACTTATCTGCTCTATTGAAATTACCCGATTATCCTTCATTCACGAAGGAGGTAGAAACCGACCGTCAAGATACCGAACAGAAAGATCCGAATTTGCCGGACGCAAATACAAGTGATGACATAGGGCAATCGAAGTCACACTCATCAGAAGTTACGTCATCAAGTGATCATTCTAGTCCCATAGCAATACCTGCAGTGAAGGAGCCAGAAGCGGTGGAGGAGAATGCCTCCCCTTCAAGACCACATCTGGACAGACAAGTCGGAAGGCTGTCATTTTATCAATGCGCGGATTCAGCTGAAGAACGGAAAGCATACTTAGCTGATTTAGATGCTGCGGTGGAGCATATGCATCAACAGTGTATGGAATTATGCAAGCGGGTACCTGGGATGAATCTTGATGGTTTTACGCAGATGTGGAACGTAAGTAGAATTCTATCTTCATTCCTTTTATCTCTAGTAATTGTTATAAACACTGCTCAAATTGGCACTCATAATTTTACATAAGCTAAAACTGGATTGCATTTTAGAGCTGCGACGATTTTTATCTCTCTGATAAGAGCACAGTTTCACGGAAGAGAAAGAATATTGGATAGCAGTGAAGGACTTTCAAATCCAAGGACAAAGAAAAAGTTAAACCGCTTTCCTCCAATTTGCTTTCTTCTATCAAAGGTTTTATTTTCTTTTATTTCACCAGGACCTAGCCCAAGTCGAAGAGCTTGATTCATGCGCATATACTGCAGAGGCTGGAAAGAATAACGTCAACAAGAATCGATATCGAGATATTCTTCCATGTAAGTTTACTCATGGGCTTTAAGAAACGCGTTAGTTGTGTTCCTATAGCAGTTTTTTCCTCCCTGTGTCCCTATGCCCGTGAAGGTTGTTGTTGCTGTCACTCAAATTTGCAGGACACAGGGATACAAGGAAAACGGGGCAGAGGGAAACAGGAAGAAATAAACTGCTGTAGGAAGAACAACTACCGCGTTTCTTAACGCCCATGGTTCAATAACTTTTCTGAGTTTAGATCCATTATCTTCAGTACAGCAAATTCATGTTTAAGTGTTATTCATACATAAAGCTCGAGACTATCTAGAAACTGATTTCATTTGATGAAAAAAAACACCTTTCTAAGCTTATGCTCTGGCCAAACGAGCAAACACTGTAAGGCAAACATTTGAGATTTGCTTACCAAGCAACAAAAAGATTGGCCGTCTGGCCATGTAGCATAACATTGCTCGACAAACAATTTCGTTTGTGACAAGCAGAAAATGTTTGTGAACTTTTTCAAAAACATTGCCTAACAAATTCTGCTTTTCGCGCAATGTTTGCGACGTGTCCAAACAGGAAAACAGTTTGCTTGGCAAGCAAATCTCAAATGTTTTGCCAAACAGCGTTTGCTCGTTTGGCAAGGGCTTTATAATTGATCTTATCACAGTCGTGACCTTATGAATGAGAATAGAAATGGTAACACAACTATATTAATTAATGGTGCCATGACCATTTCATGTTACTTCTTTTTAGGGGACCACACAAGGGTGCTTCTCAAGACTTTATCCAGTGACTACATCAATGCCAGTCATATAAACGTAAGTATGTTTTAACCGTATCCAGCCTAGTCAGGGCGGATTTCGTAACAATAGCACACATTGCTTTCGATTGACACCCCAACGTAAAGCGATTAGCGATCGAAATCAAAGGGATTTTAGCAGCTGACTGGTCAACTCGCAAATATAAACTGCAAGAGACAACGTGAAACCGAGAGATAGCTAACTAATTCGGTGTGCCAACGGAAAGGGGATTGCGAGAGAAGACGTTAATTTATATTGAAAGTAGAAGGATGGATCTAAAGCTCTGCCACGTCCATTTTATTTATCTGACCAGAATATTGTACTAAAATCTGCCCTTGTTGTTCAGCATTAAATTCACTACACGAACCGTAATTTCTGCTGCGTTTTTTAGACTACGTTCACACGATGCCGGCACATTTTGAAAACGGTGAAAAATGTGACGGTAGCAAAATTTTCGCTAGCGTCCACACAATACCAGCACAATTTGAAAACGGTAGGAAATTTGAAGGTAACAGACTTGTTGCAATCTCCCCAAGAATTTGATTCCAAAGAAATGTACCTACACCTTAGGAATCAGTCAGCCTCGTTTTGAAAGCGTCGACAAATGTTCCGTTTTCATCGTTTTCGAGTGTTCACACGATGCCGTTTTCAAAATGTGCCGGTTTGAGTTGCGTTTTCAAAATCTACCGTTTTCAAAATGTGCGGGCAAAAAATTTGCCGTTTTCGTGTGAACATTTTTCACCGTTTTCAAATTGTGCCGGTATTGTGTGAACGCAATCTTAATCTTATGCTGTAATCACCAGTTTAAGCGAAGGTTAGCAGTAACGTTTTTATGTTGACATGGAGAATTTGTCCGGAATGCTTGAGGAAAATTTACCTTTCAGAATCTAACGCCGTTTTCACCGAAATACATCGCAAGTCAAGGACCAATCCCACAATGCTTCATCGATTTCTGGACAATGGTATGGGAGCAGCGTTGCCCAGTTATTGTTATGTTGACCAATGAAGTTGAAGGAAATAAGGTAAGTGGATATCGATGAACAACTTCAAATTTCGTTACCTTTATGCCCCCCCCCCCCACCCCCCCCCAGTTACCTCGAAACGTAGTCTGTAGCAATTTATCTGTCAAGCTGTAATGCTCTATTTTTTAATGCCAGTTCTTATTATTTTTATTTTGCATTTCAGCTCAAATGTCACCCATACTGGCCTAGAAAATTAGAACAGACAGTAGAATACGGCAACATGTCCGTGTACTTGAATGAACAAGAGGCAGGAGTGTCTTGGAAATGTAGAACATGTCTACTTACAAATCTTAAGGTTAGCCACATCTCTTTTGATTTTATTTATTCAAAATCAAGGCCTAGGAACTTCCCAGGAAGAATTAAGACTGGGTGTATGGCCTCTTGAATTTTATGGAAGGTGGTACATCAGTTTTGCAAAGCGTGCGAGATTTTCATAAGAACAAAAAGAGTTTGAAAATGTTCTGTTTTGTTGTGAAAACGAAAGGATTTCTTCAAAGGATCCTATGATCTGAAACGGTCTCAATTCAATCTTAATTTGAAATCCTATAGCTAAAACAGAAAACTGAACAGCCCTGCTTGTTATGTTGTTGTTGTCGAGAACGTCTCTTTTCGTTTAGTACTTGGTGCGGTGCATTACTGTATACTCAATTTATATTCCCCCCTAGACGAATGAAATGAGGACCGTGAAACAACTGCAGTTTACGTCTTGGCCAGATTAGTAAGTACAATTAGGATCTTACCCAAGTAGTTCTTAATTTTCTTTCATGCCCCTTGTGCATCTTGCCCAAGAGCCTTTAGTTTATGATACTCAAGGCTCCTTCGTGGCATATTAAACCATGTAACGAGATTGGAATGGAGAAAAAATGGATCTCACAACCATTCTGTGCAATCGTTTATGTGCATTTAGGCTCGCAAACTTCCAAATTTAACATTATCCCCAGGATGTAACTGCACATACGACAATTCAACATTTGTAGTATATTCGAATATTGTAGGTTTTCAATTCCCGAAACTCATGAATCAATATATTCTAACACTGACGTGCTTTGCTATGTAATTTATCATAAATTATCTTTTGCAGTGGTATACCAAATCAACCTTTTGATCTCCTTACATTCATTGAGGAAGTCCGCAAATGTCACGAAGAAGGGGATCCTACTTCGACTGCTCCGTTATTACTTCACTGCAGGTGAGATGTCTGCACCTTGTAATGAATGTCATGCAAAATTGTTTTTGTCACAGTAATTTGATAATTTTATAATCGAACCAGAGGTACCCTTGTCTTCACTCTTTCAATTGGGCCTTTATTTGTACAGCTCCTTTCTTTGATTCCAGCGATAAGGCAAGCCCTAGATTTCATATAACTTTCCTCACACTTCAAAAAAGAAAGCAGCTCTTTATACTCATCAGATAACATTTACAAGCGTTAGCGAGCTTTAAAATCGTGCTCAGCAAGGGAAGCTCTGTAAAGGCTCTGCTTAGCTCTCGGATGGTTATTTACTTTCAAAGCTTTAGAAAGGATTTATCAGACAGTTTATTTAACAAATTCGAACACTATAGACTATGAATGAAAAGCGTTTAGAACATCGAGAACACATTTCTAGAAACAATAAACAATTTTCCCATCCTTCTGAAAACTGAAGGCGTCGACCAGAAATAGACAAGCTAATCGTAAATCCTGTGTTCCGGAAGGGGAGAGTTTGTCATTGAAAACGAGCTGGGAAGATAATTAGGGAGAGGGACCAAGGAGTACAGGTTGAGCTTTCAGTAATTGTTAGAAATATTCTCTGAAAGGCCATGATTGTTGTTATGTTTTTCCCCTGTATCATCGTGAAGGTTTATTTATCAATATCAGATTTGGATGCTACCCTGGTTTATTTTCTTTGTCAGACTGCCATGCTTTGTGGTAAAGGCTATGCACTTCCTTCACGGAGTCCTTGGTAACTTGATGATTTTATCAATTTTGACAATGATTTACATTTATTTTCAGTGCTGGTGTTGGTAGAACTGGGACATTTTCATGCATATATTCAGCAATTGAAGAAATCAAAGGTGGAAATGGTCTAGGTAAATAGCATATTAATGACCAGTCAAACTTTTCTTCTAATTTATGGCTTTTAAAATAACGTCTGGTAAAAAGGAAATAATTTTGGCTGTTGTAATTAATTTAAAGACATAAATTGGCCCCCTATAAAGGAACGAGTTGAACAATATTTCTCTGTCAGTGTGTTCAAATTCTTTCAAGACACAGCACCAGCTTACATGTCAGAATTACTCCATCCACTTGAGCAGAGCCGAATTACAAGAAGGTCAAAAACAAGTTACATCTCCCCCTTCAAAGAGTAACTTATGCCAAAAAGGGCTATCGTACTTTGGATCACAACTTTGGAACACTGTAGATTTTAATTTTGATGGCGAATGAATACGTACTTGCTTGCTTTTCTTAACTAAAGATTCCTTTCTGTAAATGTTGCCTGGTGGCGGTACCTGGAAAACAGCCGACCACTGGCATTTTTATAGCAAATTCTCCCGAAAAATGTTTGCTGTTATAGTTATTGCAAATTTTTCTTGCTCAACTTAAAGGTAATGTGTCCATACAAGTAGGCCTCCCAGAGCAAGGCATGTGATCAACTAACATTTCTTTTCAATCACGCATTACAGCAATTTTCTCTATTCATGTGATCAGTTTGAATAGCAACCAATCATTTGCCGAGAATTTGATGGGTGTTGACAGGTTGGGTATGCGCTGGCCTCATATATGGACACATTACCTTTAACCTAAACATTTTTATCAAATTGGCACTTCATTTATTTTCAGTTGAAGTTCCTGGTTTGATACGAAAATTACGACAATGTAGATTTCATATGGTGCAAAGGAAGGTACGTTCATTTTGTGGTATTATTTTGCTATGTAGGATTTGGTATAAAGGAAGGTATTTCCATGCCTCACGTTTTTATTGACCGCTCTTCCGTGTTCAATTTGCACCTTTGCTTACTTAGCTTTTTGGCATTGCCCTCAAATTTTTTTGTAAATTTACTTAGATTTTTGCACAGGGTTGCTATGCTTATTGGCTAGTTTTAAATATATGAATTTCTTGCAGGAACAACTGATCTTCTGTTATCAAGCAATCCTTTGCTACGCCCAGCAGTTCCTGGCTGAAGGTAAGACATTATATTTCAAGATTAAAACTTTGCCAAATGAATAAAATTCCTTTTCTGAAAGTTGGATCAAATCTTATTGAAATTTCTAGTCCTTTTCAACAATATTAAAAAATAGCACTTCCAAGTTTTTTTTGTGGACAAATTGATATTAAATTTGTGCCAGCATCGAATGGCCACATTTGCAACAGATCATGACTAATCTAGCTCAATGTTCTGAAGTCGTCTCGTAGAGTTTTCTCTTCTTCCTTTCGAGATCAGTTTTCAGAAATGTTAGCGATGATGGTTTCCGATCGATTTAGGCCGTTTTCAGACTACGCATTTTAAGAAAATCACCCAAAAGTCGAGAATTAGCCTGCTAGAAATCAAATAATAAATCTTCAAATATTGTTGAGGATTTTGACTAAAGATTGAATCAGCGGCTTCCTGTTATTTTTTGTAGCCACTTACGGTTGACCCGGCAGACGCTAATCTGACCATAGACTCTAATCAAGTCGATGGTCAGATTAGCGTCTGCCGGGTCAACCATAAGTGGCTGCAAAATAACAGGAAGCCGCTATGAAAACATCGCGGCTAATTTAATATTAATAACCCCAACCTATGACCCAATATTTTTCAAAAAGCAATCCACGCGTCTCCTACCGCCCATGCTATCATTTCATCACTTTGTTTCAGAGCAAATGAAGGAACAGGCAAGGTCAACCGCTGCTAACACAACAACTCATAGCAAAACTACTTTACACCCAGGTGCATCTTTAGATGAACCGGTATTTCGGGAAGAGAGTACCAGACAAGCCGAAACTTCGCAAGATTCTATTGATAAACAGCAGCCAGAAATTAGCCAGACTCCGGTAACTATTAATACAGAGGCCGAGCAAAGATCGGACAGCTCAGGTGACGAAAGTCAACCCGGACGTGAACGAGTAGATAGTATACCAAAATTCAAAGTGAACTCTGATATATTTGCGCCTAAAAGTCCTCCACTAAGCCCAAGTGGTATTCCGCCAAGTTTTGATGATAAATAAATATACATGTAATTTAAATGTCCTTGTATTCGATTATGAAGTGCATTGTGTATCCAGTAGTTGTAATTCAAATGCTGTTAGCAAAATTAAAATGGTTGCGTTTTGTTTTATTATTATATGGCATAAATGAGCATATCCACTACAAGCAATTTATCAGTCCAGAAAAATTAATTGATCCAAAGCGTCTGAAACCTGACGCGACTTACGGTTGGACAGAGGTCTGCCGCTCAGTCTTTAGAAATCTACCCACTTTTAATTACTAAAATTCGCCTTGGTATCCACTTTTATGAGGAATTTTAAATAGACTTATCAATTTTACCGATTTTTGGTAAAGACGACCCATGTTTAGAGCAATCTGTGACTTAAAACCCACTCATATGAGCGGCATATACCCGTACCCTCGAAATATTATGTTCCCCAGGTTTCCATATAGTCGCAGCACCGTCTTAACTGTCGTGCGAGTGTGACTAACGTCAAGTACATGGCAAAAATGGAAAAATGAGCCGAGTGGTTGTGTTACTACAAGAACCAGGCGGAAAGTCAATGATTAGAACTTTTTTAAACAAGAACCCTCAAGAGGCTGAAATTGCTAAATAAAGGTTCTTATATAATAGTTTAAAAGGTGGTACTTTACTTGAAAACTGCAAACATCTTTCATAATAAAAACTTGATTAAAAAGAAATATATGGAAAACCTATTCAAGTGATAGAAGGAATGTACTGGCATCTATAAAAACATATTTGCACTGTACCAACTATATGCACACCTTACAAGCTGAACCTTACAAGCTGGATTTTTACTATCGCATCAGTTGATCAAGAACCTTGTTCAGGCTGCCTCAAGAAAACCCAGGCTCTTTTATCCGGGTTTCAACGCTATTCAACTTCCAAGTTTCCTATATCCATGCTGATAGGATCAGACTTCCTTTTTATCTCCCCTATTACCTAATTTTAAATGCAATAGTGACGTCGAGTATAAAATAAATTTTTACATCTCCTTCCTTTCTGATACAAGATCCCCTCCATCGCATTGAAATTTGTTAGTAATCCACGATTTTATAGTCGTGAAATTCGTAATGTTATATTATGATAGGGTCCTCATTCAGGGGCAGTTCTTTCATGTAGCACTTATTCAAATTAAGGCTTTTGTACGCAATATTTAGATTCTTAATTTATCAACCCGCAGTCATTTGAATTTAATTTCATTCGTATGAAGCTTGAATTGAAATGTGAGTATCATTCGCTGTTTTGAATAGCAACAAAATGATTAAGTGACAATAAAATCTCTGTGTATTTTTGTAGTCTATTCATGTTTAGTATTGGTGCCAAAACTTGATTGGCTGACAAATTAGACGCACCTCCGCGAATTGGGCCAATCACATTTCGTAAAAACCACAACAAACGCATTTTATCAGTTTTTGCCATCCTTCGCAATACCATTTTCTGCGGCAAAGAAATTTACATTTTCGAAACACTTTTCAACGAACTTGCTACACATAGTCTAGTGCTCAGTAGTACTTATTTACACCAGGAAATATTGTAACAAAAGACTTGGAAAGTTAATTTTTTATAGGCTCTGGTACCCCAGGTAGGAAAACTACGAACCGAGAACAATTGCAAATCTCGAGTATGATTTGAACAATTTTTAGGCCATTTTCTGTAAAATAGTTCAGTCTCTTGGCTATTTGAAAATATCTTTTTACAAGTCATTAGCTCCCTTCACATGGCTGTACATATTTAACCAAGAATTTCAGGTGGGAATTAACTATATCGGAATTCACTATACTGGCTATAACTATATATAAGTGTACAAGTACCAGAGGGCAGCAAGTCTAAAAGAAACAGGTATCGGTGCGTGTATGGCTATAACTATAGAGATACAACGAAGAATTTCAGGTAGGTAAGAACAGCAACTGATGAAGATTTTACCGAAACGTCTTTGTATCATTCTATCATTTTATTTTTTTGTTGGCTCTGCTACCCAGGGTACACGTCAACAAGTGTATTTTCGAAACAAGGACTTTTTATCAAAAACTTTGATCGATATTTTTGGACCGCCATTACAGTATTTATCGACCATTCCTCTTTGTCATGCAGACTCCCACAACTGATCTTAATTGTTTGCAGATTTGCAACTAAAAATGGAATGAAGTCTATTCTACGTAGCAAATAATATTAAAATAAGCATAATACCAATTACCGTCTCCACTCACAAAATCAACAAGCCTGTCGCATTAAAAAATGTCTTTATGCAGAAGGCATATTAAGTAAAACACCCTGTCCCTCTGGTAGATATACAACGTTCCTTGAATGTGAAAGTTTATCTGCAATCTCCTCCGCAGCTTCAAGTTTACGCAGCTCAATCAATCCTTCGCCTGCCAGTTGGAAAGCTTCAGCTAGCAGCTTGGCACCTTTGGCATCTCCTTCAGCTGAAATAACTGAAGCAGTTTTCTGTTGCTCTGCCTATTGATAGAAAAACGACATGTTAAAAACTGCAGACTCGTTTGATAATGGAACAATATGTTGAAATATCAGTCAAATAAAAATTGTCCAATATTCATACAGACGACATGTCACGTGACTTGATCAATTCGCGCTCGAAAATCAGACTTGGGGTGAATGAAGCCATTACAAAGTATAGCATCGCACTGGGATTTTGAGAGTGTTTCGTTTATTTATCGCAATAAATAAATTCAAAAGGCTTGGAAGCTGCTCAAATTATTCAAAAACTTTAGCAGATAGATAGGCGAATGTCTAAAAGGAAGGTTGACTTCAAAGAAGCGATGAGCAACTTACAGCCGACTGAGTTTAGTGGCGCTTATTACGAAATTATCGACGCAAAGGCAAGTTTCTCACAGCTTTCTAGGCCTAAATTTTTGTTTTGTATTTAAAAAAAGCATGTTCGTGTGTTTATTTCATAGGTTTAGGTCTGACTGACAATTGCTACCAATTCTTTCCCTATTCGCTATAGCGAGGGAGAATAGAGGAGCAACTTTATTCAACTTTTTGCAAATTTCCTATAGAAACCTATAGAAATTGTCTGAAGATTTACCCCAAAACAAGATGGTGTAAGTGTAAGTAAGTAAGTGTTTTCAACGCTACTGTGACGTCATGCCGTATCAATACCATTGATATCAGTCAAATTGAAATCGCCAAATACATCCCAATAGTAAAAAAGGACATTTTTGACCCTTTTTCAATTCGACATAACTTGAATACGTTTCGTGTTTTGCTTACATACCTTCCTACCTCTAAGCTAAGAAGTTTTACAGAAAATTCCAGCTTACCTTTTCGACAAGAAATCTTGCTCTCTCTGCCTCTTGCTGAGCTGTTGTGGAAAATCGGAGATTAATTCGAAATCCTACATTCAATTGAAGCAAATAGCATGGTTTCTTCTGTCCAATTGCCAACCATGTCAAGCATTTGCAGAAGGTCAGCTACGGAAAGCTTATATTTTGTTTCAAATAAGAGTAACCAAAAAATACAGATGGCAAAGGACTTCCTTGATCAACCTAATAAGTCCTTGCCTATCTTTGGAATCCGCAGAGCTGACAGTTGTCACAAAGAGATATATACTTAAAAGACGATTGTTTCAAATTATTCTTTGTATTAGTATTCTCACTCCTAAGTCATTGAGTACATAACATCCTTTCTGGCTTCTTCTATAATGATTTGCGAATTTACGGACTTACCAACTTGTTTCATTTCAACAGCCTCTGTAAATTCTTTTCCAAATGTTAAATGTGTCTACAATAAAATAAGAAATAATCACAGGAGAAGCAGATGACAATGAATTTAATTTAATTATGAATGCAGGGCACATATGCAGTGACATACCAGTTGGACTATATAACTCAAGGGAGACAAGAAACAGTGCATTTGCACAAGGAAGTAAGTGTTTTCCTGTAACATCGCTTTGAAGTTAAATAAGCTGAATGTATATACATGGTTCAAGCTTAAAAGTGTGAACATATGATGACAACTGATTGTGACTTTTGGCATAAACTCTTGTGGTTTTTACAGACATAAGAAGGACTATTTATGAAAGCACAAAATTCCACACGTGAAGAATGTAAACTTACCAAAGAAATATCATCAAGGACAAGTCCAAATGCCTTCGCTCTTTCAACTAGAGACTCTTGAACTTTTTGTGAAACCTATAAGAGAGATAATACTTGATAGAAATATACGCCAGTTTCAATTTCGATATATTTTTCAAATGAATATAAAATTCTAATTTTACTACCCCTAGCTAAGCCCTGGCAACCTAGCCCCTAGCAAGGTGCATGATCTAATGCTGAGGGGAGTTTTACATCTCCTTAGAATTCTAAGGTAAAGATAAAAGTCAGCTTTAGGTAGAGTTCTTCTGAATGCGTTCTTAAATGCTATACTGCAATATCATTTCATCATATTATAGAATATAACACTTATCTTCATATCAAATATTACTGCTTTTCCAACTTGCCAATAAACACAAAACATAATTCAGAAAAATGTAGAGGCTTAAAATCATCGAGAGACAACTTACCACTTCTCTTTGTGTAATAAGCTCACTTGCATCAAATTGTGCCTAAGAATTAAAAATATGAAGTTTAGTTGGTAAAAACGTTGTGCGAATGACACATATGAACACACAGCTCATCAGCACTTCAATGGCACAATATGTCTAAAGTGAACATCGGGTTTATACATCTGATACTGTGCAATGAACTCAGCGTACTGATAAATTGACACCTTTGCTCAATTACGTGCAAGACTAAGTGCACTCCACAAAAAGTGAGGTTCCTTTGTGGCACCAAATTTGGCTTTCGTATGATATGAAAGTTGTTTCTGGCTTAGGTTATCTTTGTGTTGCTTTTCATTTGGCACATAAAGGATCATGGTTGCCAATGGGCGTTTAAAATATTGCTTTGTTCACAGAATTTTCGAAATACAGTTGATTAATCTTGTCTGAATCATAAGAAACTATAGTTTTCTTGTTGTTTTCTGGTACTGGCAAGAATATATGACTGAAAATTAGAAATTGTTGATGGGTTGAGTGAAAGCTGCATACAAATATTCAACTTAGCCGAAAGCTAAATGAATAACTTTGGCAAATATTCAAAACTACTTACAACAATTGCTTTGAGAACTTCTGTAGTAATTGAAGGAAGAACCCTTTCATCATAATCTTCACCCAAACTCATGTAAATTTTTGGTAATTCAACAGCCACTGGTCGAAACAGAATCCTCAGTGTGATGTTGACATTTTGCAAATCTATTTCAAGATAAACAATTGATGAAGTTAAGACAATGAAGATGAATGCAATGATGATTGTGACTTGACAAGTAATGCAATCCACGAGAACATGTAAAACATTGTAAGATATTCAAACTAAACAACAAGCTTACATTTTGTATGACTTCATACTTTGACACGTAACTTTTTCCACCTTAACTAAAAATGAAAACTGATTTGGTTGCTCAGTTTAAATTTATACTATTTGCTTCGCTGCAGCTTTTAAAGTCTTAAAGAAAGTTTGCAGTGGAAGTCTCTAAGGATCTTGCTTGAAAAAGCCCCGAAGGTTCACACAGAGATGCAAGCATAGAATGATTTAACAAACAAAAGTCATTGAACATTTTGTGACATCTTCAACTTCTCTTAATAACTAGATTAAGCTACAAGAGATTGGAAAGATGCATTTCACTATATGTTCTACGCTCAACTTATTGACACATGGGGTGGTGACAACAAGTGCGATTAAGAACAAATTTACAGAGGGTGCGACATCTTTCTCATGATTAAAAAAAGCTTTTTTGCATTGCGTTTGATAATCAAATCTCTATAGAATCACTGTTGATTCCATTATAGAACGCAATGCATCTTGGTCAAATGCCCCCCGACGCCATCTTTTCCGTAATCGTCTATTGAACATCTTTCTCATGATTAAAAAAAGCTTTTTTTGCAACGCTACGGAGATAAATACAATAATTTCATGGTGACAACAAGTGCGATTGAGAACAAATTTACTAAAGGCAAACAATTTTTAGAAGAGAATTGAAAGGGAATTGAACATCTTTCTCATGATTAAAAAAAGCTTTTTTTGCAACGCTAAGGAGATAAATACAATAATTTCATTCTTATGGAAATGAATCACATACTCAGTAAGAGGGATGTAAGCACCCTAAGCAATTTTAAATCACATCTTCTACTGCATATCTATAAGCTATTGTCACTTCCAAAAACTTGAAAAATAGGTGACTAACCTTGATCAAATATCTGCAATTGTTCTACTTTGCAGCAATGAAAAAACATGCGTCTTTGGAGCATGAAATACAATTAGCTGTGACACAAATGATTGCAGACCTTTTATCATACTTTTCAGTTACTTTTTCAATGTTTTGGAAGAGCCCAAGTTAAGAAATCACAATTTTGGAATGAAATATAAAATTTTACAAGCGATATATAATTATTCAAGTATATTTTATGAACTTGGCTATTTCACAAAGCATTTACCAAACTAATTGAAGCCTTTAAAATGTTGGAAATATTTGAATCCAAGGTTTACCAAAGTATATGATTGCAATTTAAATAATTTCAACTGAATGTCAGCTGCTTAAGTTTGTAAAAAATTTTAAGACAGGTGGTATACACAAACAAAAGATCAAACAATGCACCTTTGCTACCAGTGATAGTTGGCACATTTCTAGGTCTGCTTCTAATGTCAAATATGATTGGTCTTTGAACCCAAGGTATCAGAAAGTGAGTGCCTTCACCAACTACCCCCGGTTTTACTCCTTGGAAACGATCAAATATTACAGCTCTGTGGCCACCATCAACTGAAAGGAAAAATAATTAAGAGCTAATGTTAAAGGTACTATAGTGAAAATCTCAAAGATAAATCTAAAAAGTAGATTTTTCAATATCTTTATGAGTGGACCACCAAACTTTGTAGCATGTTTCCAACAAACTGTGTTGCTTTGACTTGTGTTCATTTTTTCTTCTTTCTCAATAGTTACCCCAGATTGGAAAGTTTGCTGTGTGCGGCCGATTTCTCTGCCGTGCACTTTAAATTTCAGCCGCGGTTCTAGCCGCGAAATCTTTGTAAAACAACAAAAGGAAACAATAGGCTTATTTTTTAGCGACACAAATACAGCCGCACAAACAATTTGAATGAAGGAGAGATCCTCCGCGCATTTTGCAAACTTTCCAATCTGGTAGTTACCCAGCTAGATTCTAGAATACACAATCATACTTCTTTTTGTTTACTAACTAGAATTTCATTTTTTTGGTTATCACTGCCTACATTATTTGCAAGTTTCGTAAAAAATTAACCAATGCAAAATATGACCAACTTGGAAAATGTGGAAAATGTGGTTTGTGTTCTAGGTGAATTTTGAGCCATATGGATTTTGACATTCCTTGCTCAAGGAAAGGCAAAATCTATATGGCTATCATCCCACACACTTTCGACGATGCATGCTGAATACATATCATATTTTGCGGTTTCTATGTTTGCTTATTTAGAAACTTCAGACATCATGAAGGGAATCTAAGCATATATAAGCCTTCAATAAAAATAGCCCTGCAAAGACAATAAGCTGTGACACTTGCCGAGCCATATTTGGGTAACTGGTCTACATCAACAGGAAATACTGATATCTGATAGGCTAGAACTTGACCCCAAGTGGCTTGAGCCACTTTCATATGAGATCCCCTTAACTTTTCAGAGATTTACATATATATAACTTAAACTTATAAGGGGTCATCGACAAACAATTTTCGTCACAGTTAACGGAATTGGGCCGTTAACGGCTCAACCACCCCTTTCCCTTCCCCCCTCTTAACGGACCACTAGATTTATCACCAGATTTTCTTCTGTCGTGGGCCTACCACCACCTCTCGTTATAGGCCTATTATTTGTCTTGGGTTGGGTCCTAAGCCTATGGCGATTTCATTGTCCAGAATCCTAAGCCTATGGCGAATTCAAACTCCAGATCGCGACGTTAAAATTGAGTAGTGCACTGCCGAAAAATTAACCATTACAAGTTATTCTTTAAATATAGATAATGAAATATTACTTATTTCAATTTTCGTCACAAAATTACAATTTTTAACGGATTTGAGCTGGACCCCCTCCCCCCCTTAACGGCCCAATTCCGTTAACTGTGACGAAAATTGTTTGTCGATGACCCCTCCTAAACATGTTTTTGGAGCGATGCTGGTTTGACTATAGACAATAAAATAATACAAAATTTATGAGTAAAAACGTTACTTTAAGGTAGTTTTTTAGGCCCTTTTGCAGATACGCACACCTCTATAGGGCTTTGGTAGGGTTTTTAGTTAGGATCAGTAGGGTTCTTAGTTAGGATCAGTACAGCACAGGTGTGCGTAAATGCACAAGCGCCGTTTTTTAGAGCACTCTTAGATTGTCCAGGTACATTTTATTATTTAATCAGAATTCAGAAAGAAAGGGCCTACAATACAAATTGCTGCACATTATGCAATTTGATCATTTGCAGACATCGTTCGATCATCTGCATCTCGGAGCCCAAAGGAAACGAATCATACCATTATAAAGTGCACTATTTGCAACGCTACCAGCAATTGCAAGTCCAATGCCAAGCCTTCCAACGTTATTCAGGAATCTAGCTGCCATTTTATGTTGGTTCTTGCATCAGCTCTTTTTGGGCCTAACTCTGTGTGAGCTTGAGAACGCGAAAGGGCCTAGGCACATGAGCAGACATGTGGATGACTTTGTACAGCGGTTTCTTGATTTTGATAAATGTCATGCTTTTGCTTTAGAACGACAAAGTTTGACGAAACTGGAAAACAGAAAACTGATTTATGTCATTTATTTTTTATAATAATAATAATAATAATAATAAATCGAATTTTTATACAGGATAATCTATCAGCGCAAAAAGCACTGTTATCATTAGAGTCCTGTTCCTAAAGGTTAAATTAAAATTAAAAATTATAAAGCGTTTCAAATCTACAGTCACTACACTACAGAGAACAGAGTTATTAAAAATATAGTCTACGCCTATTTACAATGTTCCTCTATTGCTTTTCTAAAAACAGTTCTATATTTCAATGTTCTAACTTCAGGGGGTAAAGTATTAAACGTTTTAGCCGCTAAAAAATAAAAACTTTTACGTCCAGTCTCTAGCTTCACTTTGGGTAATTTCACTGAATTATGATTGTTTCGCGTCGCATATTTGTGGTCCCTTTTCTCAAAATAGTTTAAAATATCTAATTTTGTAATGGATTGCACGCTTTTTATGAGAAATTTGTTGATGAGGACGAATACTAAAATTGCCAAACATTTGAGAAACAGGCCAAATATTAGTGCGATGTTTCCACTGTTCAAAATAAAACCAATAAGTCACATAAGTGCAGCATTTGGTCTCAATGCTTGCTTGTTATGAAGAAGACTTCATTGTACCTTAATTCTTGACAAATATTCACTAAAATTGTAGTTTTTGAATGTAATAGGACTTAGGAGTAAGAACTCTTTTTCTTGCCAAACATTGCTTGAAACATCAGGGACATATCTGTGGAAATCTTAGAAGCTACAGCAAAACTTTTACATTGCAAGTAAGAACTAAAATCCAAAAAAGCACGGAAATTTTTAAAAATATTGAAAATAGACTAATATAAGGGACAGCGCAAAATTTATTATATTACATGGCCGGTGGAGAACAAAAATTCTTGCAAAAAAATCTGCTTACCCCGTATGAAACTATTGCAAAAAAAACCAACTGCCCCGTCACCCTTTCCTTAAAAAATGTATCTGCCCCGTATTCGTGAGCATTAGATGTTATATAGTACGAAAGATGAATTTGCTAATGAGTAATGACCATTACAAAATCAATTCTTGTTCTTACTAGCCTTGTCAACAAAATATTGACTTTGAAGACGAGAAGATGTGAATGATGAACCGTTCTTGCAGACAATTGACATGGAAATTCTACATCATTTTATACACATCTCTTCAAGCACTTCTCACCTTGCATGATTTACAATTTCGTCTTCAAAATGAACAATTTTATATCCAAACTACACCTTGAGCTCATAAAAAAGTCACTGCCCCGTACTTATTTGCCCAATAAAAAGTGTTGACCCCGTTCCCCATAAGCTCTAAAAAAGTAGTTGCCCCGTTGCGTTTTGCACCGGCCATGTTATAAAATAAATTTTGCACTGTCCCTAATGACATAGAATATGTAACGTCATCCTAGGATCAAAATAATTTTGGTGTCATTGTGTGTGCAGAAGAGAAGCTATGACCTTGGGGAGACGTGAAAAATATGACATTTGCTATCGAATTGGTCAGCGGTAGACACGCTACGCATGCTCGTTAGCAAAGAAAGGCTATATTCTTTACCATGTGTAGCCTTTGCCTTCCCAAGCCCAGCCAAGATGGTGAGTTGTAGCAGTCCCTTTTTCAAACGCAATTTTTCCTTTTCTATACCCCATCTTGATGTCTAATAATGGTTTCAAATGGCCATTTAATCATTGAAGGATTAATTTTTCATGATCGCACTTCAAAACAGCTTGTAAAATTGGGTTTTTAACATGATTAAACTTGGTAGACAGGGGCACGGGCAGGAAATTTGGGCCTAAAAATTGGGATTTTTTCTCGAGGTTTTAGATTAACTGCCAGTAGTTTGATATGTCTCATAATGTGGGTTGCCATTCAGCTAGTTGAAGTCCTTGCTTCAAGGGAGCTCTACTAAGGAAAAATAACTAAGTGCAAACAAATAGTCCAGTCTGCAGAGTGTGGCAACTGCACGCACAAGATTTTTTACAAAAAATGTTTTTACACGCCGATTTTGAACGAGATCTTTTGTTCACTACTTTGAAAACAAAGGAATCGAAGACTTTGCACGTGAGCACACCACTGCTTCGTTGGTCTGCACGCGTGCGATCTCGTCGACAACTGCCATACTCTGCAGACTGGCAAATAGTAAAGATCCACCGTGCAGAATTCCATGACCATGGCATGTAGATTCTACGCTGAAGGTTACGTCAATAAAAAAGTCATTTGCACCGGGAAAACAATAGATTTATTGAATTCAATTCAATCACAATAATTTTCTATTGTTTCTATCAGATTCTCATGCCAATACGCCAAGATTATTTCTTGTCAACTCCAAATGCATGCACCGCACCCTGGTTAAAAATGAAAAGAATAGAATTCAATGTGCTTAGGGGCCATCAACATATAGGTTTCGTCTTTCATCACAGCATTTGGCCGTGATTGTTGGAACCCCCTCCATTATCACAGCCTGAATAAAAATCACCTGTCGTCGTTTTCACAATCGCTGAGTTTTTCAAGAAAAATCCTAGGCCTAAACTGCCATTTAAATTTGTTATCTTCAGATGGAACAAACAACATGCCAATTCGATTGAATCTTGTGGGTAAAACGATGAGTGAAAGGTACTAAACAGTTATTTTCAAACTAACGAATGTCTTAAATTAGGTTTCGTCCTGAATATGCAAGTATCTCTACTTTGGTCTACACCCCCTTCCCCCATCATGGTGGAAGACAAACCTAAATGTTGATGACCCTAAATGTACGAGCCAAATCGATACCTGGATATCACCCCTCTGGGCATTTGATCACATATATAATCCTGGGGACAGGAAATTTTAACTGAAATGAAAAGTTATATAGAAGGATTTAAACCTTGCTGGGCCTGGGCCATTTGTATGGCCAAATCTACATTTTAAGGCTGTGAGACCGGGGCATTTGATGGGAGTTGAGCTTTTAGAAACTTTTCGAAAAATCAGGATTTTTTGTAACACTTTGTTCAAACTTTCTGTTTCAAAGAGCCTGTGTTTCGAAAAGCAAGTGTTTCAAATTGCCCAAATTAACTCGTACGCTATTGTTTTCAAAATTTAAGAAACTTTCAGTCCTGGGTCAAATTCTTTGTTTGCTATAAAGAAAATATGGTGCAATGGAAAAATCTGCCTACATACATTTTTTGTTCATGAAGGCTAATGTACAAATTGCATGATTCAGAGTCGTCTTGACAAACAGCTTTTCATGATCATTCTTGTTCTCAATCGCACTTGTTGTCGTCTCCCCATATTTCAATAAGTTGAGCGTAGAACAAAGATTAATTGCATCTTACCAATCTCCTGTAACTTGATGTAGTTTCATGGAGAAGTTGAAGATGACACATATGAGTGCATTTTAGCATAGTTTGTGAAAGAAGATCGCCTTCTGTGGAGTTTACTCTAATTCATCATTACATAAAATTACAGACTTCCAAGAGAAGAAATAATGGACGCTCGAAGCATGGTCGGGGTCATGTCCGCTATGTGAGGTGCACAAACTGTGCCAGATGTGTGCCAAAGGACAAGGCCATCAAGAAGTTTGTCATCAGAAACATTGTTGAGCAAGCAGCTGTCAATGATTTGAAAGAAGCATCAGTTTATGCCACTAGTGGAAATGATGCTGGTAAGGGTGCATTGATTATGTTCAAACAAAATTTTCTTCCAATTCAGTTGAATTTATTGCATAAAGCCTGGTTCTCATTAGGTCATTGAATTGGCTGGTGCCTTTGGTAACTACCCAGAAAACCCAGAAGACTGCATGTGAACAGTGAAAATAAACTCCTCAACGACCCTGATGACCCCAACAACTGAATTTTTGTCGTTAAAATTCAGTCTTTTTGGTTAAAAATTCAGTCTTTTGGGTTTTAAAGAAAAGCTATTTTTAATTGTGAAATATGTCCTAGCCTTTAACAGGCCTTTTCGTGAGGAAATATCCACAAGGGCGGCTTATCGCCCGCGTAGTTAAGCTTGCGAGGGCGATCGCCCCCTTAAAATAGTCTCGCATTTTTACTCTTTTTACCGATAGGCAATGAAAGCTTTCAACGTGTTATGTTGTTCTTGTATCAGTGATGCTCTCCTTCACCTGACTTTTTTTACTTTTGAGAAGAGAGAAGAGAGTCTGCTCACATGTACACACTTATAGCGAAAAGATTTTATTTCATTTGGTTTGTAATATTCTTCCTCCTTGCTCCATTGTTTTGCCCTTCAAGTTAGAGAAAGGTCAAATCACTTTCCTGTTGTCCCATTTGATTAAGCGTGAAGCTCCATTCAAGATAAATAGAGATTCCAGGAGAGTCATTGACAGATTATAGAAGGGGATTAGAGTAGAGAATGTAAGCCCCTGAAACAAAACAACCAAACCTCTTTTAAAAGTTTGTAGGAAAACTTTACGCAAACTCGTAGTAGGCCTGCTCTAGAGAAGGGCTACAGAAAGTTAAATCGGAGAAAGTCTTCGTAGCAAAGTAAGATTATTGTGAGTATTGTTCATTTTATTGTCGCTCCCTGATCTTTTACGACGCTAGTTAAACTAGGAACTTCGATGAAAAAGAAGGTAGGTGTGTCGAAAAATGGAAGAAAATGTGCAAACATTTCGGAAAAACTTCTGTCGAAAAATAAAGAACAACATGTGCAATGATTATTAAGGACCAGTACTTCCTCTGTATCTTGCAGTTCTTTAAAGGTTTCTTGTTAAATTCATTTTGCTAAGATAAATTCAATATGTAATATTTAGAGTTTTGTTTGGGTTCTTTTTGCATCTTATTTGCTTCACCAGGCCAGTGGGTAGCCGTCATAACGGTTTTCTTTCGTAAAGAACTCGAAGCGCGATTTGCATTGAACGAACAATTTTAAATCAAGAGGGTTTCGTTTCGTAAGTCTTTTTTACGAAATCGTTTTTTATCTTCGGGGGCGAAATACTTTCTCGCGAGGGCGGTCGATAGCCCGCGTAAACAATTTTGCGAGGGCGCTGGCGAGGGCGAGGGCGAGGGCGATCGCCCGCGTAAAACGAAAAGGCCTGCTTTAAGTTCTTGTCTGAAATTTGTCTTTTAGAAATTTGTTCTCAATCGCACTTGTTGTCACCACCCCATGTTTCGATAAGTTGAGCGTAGAACATATAGTGAAATGCATCTTACCAATCTCCTGTAGCTAAATCTAGTTATTAGGAGAAGTTAAAGATGTCACAAGATTGTGCAAATTTTCAGTGACTTTCATTTATCAAATCATTCTGTGCTTGCAGCCGCTATCTGAGCTTTCTAGTTTATTTCAAGAAAGATCCTAAGAGGCTAGTTTTTCAAAGGCACCATTCCTGTATTTTCAATGTACAGCCAATCTGAATTTTTGAAATCAATTTTGTTGCAGCCTACATCTTGCCAAAGCTCTACGCAAAACTGATGTACTGTGTTAGCTGTGCTATCCACTCCAAAGTCGTCAGGAACAGATCCAAGACTGACAGGAGGATCAGGACTCCACCCCCAAGATTCCAACCCAAGGTAAAATTATTTTACATAAAATTTTGCTCTTTTATACTTACAGTCTGAACTGAGTTGTTGATGTGTTTTGTGTATGACAAAGTAGCAATGTTTTATAAACTGGATCCTGTAAAAGTCAGCAAGTTTTGTCTTTGTCCTATGAGAATGTGTTAATGAATTGATTGCTTGCTTAATCAATAGCTTTATTTATTTTTTATGTGTCAATAAATTTAGCATAACTGCTAATTGGGGACGAAATTAAAGAAACGTTTAGTAGTGGGTCAAATTCTTAGTTTGCAATAAAAAAATATGGTGTTATGGAAAAGTCTTCCTGGTTGGAATTTTTATGCAAAAGAGCTGTGTTAATGTAGAAATGACATGTTTTAGAGTAAACAAATGGAGCATTTCATGATCATTCTTGTTCTCAATCGCACTTGTTGTCATGTCCCCATGTTTCAATAAGTTGAGCGTAGAACAAAGATTAAATTCATCTTACCAATCTCCTGTAACTTGATGTAGTTTCATGGAGAAGTTAAAGGTGGAACATGAGAGTGCATTTTAGCATATCTCATAAAAGGAGATCACCTTTGTGGGGGTTACTCTAATCTATATCTGTATTGCGCTTAGCTGGACCTCACTAATGAGCATATAATGCTGAGGGCATTGTTGGGTTGTGGATTTCTGATTTTCACTCAACGACTATTCGCGCAAAGCAACCTTTCTCAACCTTGAGCATGTGCACACAAATTTTATTTGTCGTGTAACATGAATAATGACAATTGAACAAATGGATATCCAAAGCATATGATCGATCAGAATATTTCAGCTTAAAATATTACCATAACAGAAGTTGGGGTTAGTTTATAGCTTTTGCTAACATGTATACAGCAAGGGTGAATTTTGTAAAGCGAAATATTCAGCTCTTCAACATTACAAAGCGAGGTGCCTTTCTGAAGAGTAGATTTGACACCTTCAGTGCAGCCAACCATGATGTTTTGCTCTCACTGTGTATTTGAATTGACTGAGTGCACCACCCAAAGGTGTGAAATCTTTCCTCTAGAAAAGAAAAATTCCTTTGTGATATTGAAGAGCTGAATCTTTTGTTCTACTAATGTCACCCTTGCTCTAAAATACTGGATCCACGGTGCTGACTTTGATTAACAAAAACGAACATGTTTCAAGAATATTAACTTTGCAACTTTTCAACGACAATCCAATTGTGGCAGATAAATTTCTTTTGCGGAATATGACGTTTTATTCCCCTCTTTCCTAGGACCGTCCACCAAGACCTGCTGGAGGACCTGGTGCCCCAAGACCAATGGGTGCTGGTGGTGCAACCGGAGGAGCCAACACTTTTCAAAAAAGTTAAATTACACTCTTTAAATATCATTAAAAGATGAAACTCTACAAATGCTTCTCTCTTAAAGTCTCTTCTGCAAGTCTCCTGTTGTAGATTTTGTCAAAACTTCATACCCTTGCTAGCACATGGGGAGATTTAACCAGTAGAAATTTCTGGAATCGGGCTTCATTTGTACGAACTCGTGTTGATTTTTAGCACTGGGAAAGTGCTGCGATCCATTCGAAAGGATTGCGTACCTTGCTTGCCAAAAATGTTGGTTATCTGTAAATTCTTGAGGGTCCAGGTGGGGCTGCACCCTGGGCCTGCATCCAGCATGATAACACTTGGTAATGTGTTATCATGCTCATACAAAAAAACGCAGAAAAGAGTACCTTTCTTCAACGTAGGCACGGGCCCTCTTTGTGGGGTGCCAATTCGACCGTAATTTCAAAAAAGGGTGTACTTTTCTACATTTGATAAATCGAAACGCTTCTGTGGTGAAATTTTTAATCAAGCATTTTAAATTTGAATTAGGAAAATGTGTTAGGCAAATTCAACTACTTCGTGATCATTCTTGTTCTCAATCGCACTTGTTGTCATCCCCCCATGTTTCAATAAGTTGAGCGTAGAACAAAGATTAAATGCATCTTACCAATCTCCTGTAACTTGATGTAGTTTCATGGAGAAGCTAAAGGTGGAACATGTGAGTGCATTTTAGCCAGGGGCGCAAATGAGGGGGGTGTAGCACCCCCCAATAATTTCACCACCCGGTCCCAGTCGCTATTTGGAAGGGAAAAGGTCGGTCCCGATCCGGCTCTGAACTCGAACTGTTTCTGTTTTTCAGTAGTTCTAAACAGAGTTGTACCACCGCGCTTTATCACAACCAAAGTCGGTCCCGATTGCCAATTCTGCTCCGAACTTACCGCGCTGTATCACAGTATGCCATAGTAGTCCTGTTTCCGTGGAGGAACCAATTAACGAACAATGTCCGGGGACTGTCGGTCCCAATCAATCCGGCTGCCTTACATAACAGTGGTCCCCATAGGCATTTCCCCCCACTTCTGTTTCTGTCAAAAGATCGTCCTCGAGATTCATTCAAAAACGAGGAGAAAGTAGCTGGGTATAGGTAAGGTAGGGTAAGAATTTTCCAAGAAATACTGGAAAGTGACTAGGAGAGTCATTCTAAGCCAAAGTAAGGTTGGCATTTAAAATAATTGTCTCAGACGTACTATCACAGAATTTTCAAGGCTTCCATTTCGGGGTCAAGCAAACATTGGATTGTGAGAAGCGTTCCAAGACAATGTATAAGGTCTTTGCGCAAATTTTTTCAAAGATGGTGATTTATAGAAAACTGGTAGAAAATTTGTCAAAGTTCCCAATTGGTAAAGATGGGATGGAGATTCGTATTCTGAGCCAAAGAAAATGATGCATAATCAAAAATATTCCTGGGGATGCTAACTTTTAGAATAAATTTCACAAAATGATCAAAAATTCTATGTTAATACCGGCAAACATGGGATCGAGAGAAGCGTTCTAAGCCAAAGTAGAGGGCGTGTCCTCAAAAAATTTCCTGGGGCTTCGCCCCAGACCCCTTTGTTTTCACATTCCCCAGTTAATTTGTCCTAGCCACGCCGCTAGGTATTAAAAATATTTTTGGAGTTTTACCGAGTTTACAATATCAAAAGGGTAGTTTGTGTTAAAAATGCTCAGTTAAATTTTGTGAATCAAATAACGCACAGCAATCTTTAATTGATTCCGTACAAGCAAGCTTGCATGCCTCAAATAAACAACATATCTATATCGTGAGGTTTTAAGTGGACCATCTTAATTCCATATTTAGAGAAGACGGCTAAGATGCTAGCCAGAGACAACGTAATGTCAGTTACAGTTGTGTTTTGTTCCGTTTCGATCGTTGGGAAAACATTATGTCTGTTAAAGTTGTATTTTCGTTAAATTATTACAGTTAGGAAAACGTTATTTTATCATTTATTGGCAACAACATTTATTTCGCGAAAAATCGGTCCCTCGCAAAAAAAACTCGGTCCTTTGAACGCACACGCCCCTGAAAAAATTTTGCATTTGCGTCCCTGATTTTAGCATATCTCATAAAAGGAGATCACCTTTGTGGGGCTTACTCTAATCTATATCTGTATTGCACTTAGCTAGATCTCGCTAATGAGCATATAATGCCGAGGGCATTGTTGGGTTGAACTCTTCGTCCCCGATTCACCACCCTGGCCATCAACAATTTTGATAAGTGTCTTGTCCGCGATATGGCACATAAACTTAAGAAATTCAATGTGGCACGGCAAAGGGTATGTTCTCAAGAAAATTCTCCGCGATTAGGGTATGTATTTTGCTAGAAGAGGTCGGCATTTAGGGTGCATATATTGCACCTTTTACGAGCATGATACTATTAGAAAAGTATAGTAGTGGCCCCCCCTCCTCGGGGACTGCACATCGCAAGCAATTGATGCAGTAGAATAAAACAGCATCTTACTTCCGGGAACCAACAAATCAATTATAATGAACAGCCCACGTGAACTTGCATACCCGAAACAACGCAATAAATTTAATGGGGGTTAAATGTAATTTAAGCCCGGTTGATTCGGCTCAGGGAATTTTATTGAGTAGTTCGTAGGCCGGGATTTTAGCTCCAGGGTTAAGATTTTACGGATCTTCTTTCCTAAAGGCTGTTTCTAGTAACTTGGAAAATATCCATATTTTCCATTTCAATCTGCAAGTGATTAGATACTAAACAGTGCTCAGGAAGCATAAATCAATAGGCGCCTCTTTAATATTGTTAGTGTCTCGTCACGACTTTTTTTATCTTTTTGGCTGCACAGCCAAAATACTTCACTAAAAAGCTCCTAGCGATGAATCGGTCAGTTCGTTTTACCAGAGCCTACAAGAAAGACGAGTTTCTCCCACCCTCGCTGTCCCTTCTTATGTTGTCTTATTGAGTTTATTGTTTTTGGGTTACTTCTTAGTTTTTCGGTGGTCCAGTCAGACTTCCTGACAGGTGCATTAGCCGGAATTTGGTATCCCATGTCTATCACCGACCGTAAAAGCTACCCCCGTTCAGGCAAAAGGGCCCAGTGTACTCTCATTTTTCATTTCATTTTTATTTATTTAAACAGGGTAAAGATATCAAATATATACATTGTTTTCCAAACTGCCCAGTGGAAAGAAAAAGATAAAAACCTAACTTACAATCCAAAAACACACAATAAAATTAGNCCCTAGGTATTTAGTGTCCTTAATCATTGAAATTGTCTCCCTACCTATTCCAAGAGATGGCTTCACTGCCGTAGTTTGCGGAATATTTTTCAATTTTTGCCCGCTACCAATCATTAAGCTTTGGGTTTTGGCAACATTTAGTGACAGCTTGTTCGCAGCAAGCCACGTTTTAAGACTGTCGAGGTCTTCGTTAACACGTTCATTGATTAAAGGGATGGACTTGGTTGAGAATGATATGCTAGTATCATCAGCGTACATGTTAACTTGCGAGTGTTTCAATGACAAAGGGAGGTCATTTATGTATAAGATGAAAAGAAGAGGCCCTAAGCAGGACCCCTGTGGAACACCACATGTAACTTTTTCAAACTTGGGTAGTTAAAGGCTAAGTGTTAACTTCTCCTTAGCAGTCAGTCCAACCTGTGGGGCGAGCGAGGCTGATGTTCTGACAGCCCATTTTCCTGAGTAAGTATTAATGTTCATTAATCTGGCCGAACAATAAAAACAAATTTGATAAATCTTTGAGATTTTGTCATATAAAGCAAAATTATCGATAAATTTAATACGGTGTGACCGATTTTAGCGAAAGAAATATTTTCATGTAACTTAGCCTTTAACTACCAAATGGGTTATTACTTAGACTTGCTCCAAGTCTATTCCGTGGTCTATCAGCGCTTAAAGGGTCTGTTTCAACCAGCATGCTTCGCGCGTGTCAGCTCTTTGTTGTCGCCATTTTCATGGCCCGTGAAAATAGCGACAACAAAGGCCAACAAAAAGATGACACGCGCCATGCATGCTGGTTGAAACAGACCCTTTAATAAAACATAATAACTTCTGCGGGGACTCAGGACAGGCTAAAAACTTGCAAAGCACAATTTTTCTGATTTCGTCATCAGTATGTATGTCTTTCCTCACACTTCCAAGACAAATCCAAAAACGGTTAATTAAAGCAGAAAAATGCTGGTCACATCTGATCGTAAACTAACAGCGAAACAAAAATCGATTGTGTACTTGTGTACACAGTTTATTGATTCGAATAATGGAAAGCAGAACGGCCGAGTTTTTGAGTTTAATGCAAACCTTAAGAAGATTTCCAGTTCTTCGTATTCTCGAGCTTGCGTGATAATCTCCAAAAGCGATATTTAGGTCAATATTTAAAGCTGTGGAACGTACGAATTCTTGACAGGACATTATTGTTATTTATCGATCCTGTATTTATCGAAAGCAGATTGTCTGTGGCTGTAAAAGCTGTCAAAAGGCTTGAGCAACATAAGTCACGGAAGCATTTAGGGGAGTAGTTCAACGGTGTATCGCTATTCACCTTAAAAGGAAATGTGTCCATACAAGTAGGCCTCCCAGAGCAAGGCATGTGATCAATTAAAATTTCTTTTCAATCACGCATTACAGCAATTTTTTCTATTCATGTGATCAGTTTGAATAGCAACCAATCATTTGCCGATAATTTGATGGATGTTGACAGGTTGGGTATACATACGCTGGCCTTAAATATGGACACATTACCGTTAAAAGTAAATGTATTACACATAGGGATGTTACTGTTGTGAAGAGCAAGGCAGTTGGTACAAGTACATTTCAAGTTCGGCAGGCTGGCAGGATAAAATTTTCTGATTGAAGGTAAAAGCACTCTTTATGTAACCCATTTTTGCCTGATGTTTTCATCTTTATTGTCACACTTAATAGTTTTACTCAAGAGTACTTCCTTGTTCTGATCAGTTGTTTTCCACCAAAACCTTCATCGTTAATATTATAGTATCTTCACTCGACACATCCAACATTTTCAGTTCCTGCTCTGATCAACCACCCTATAGTGTTGTTCATTAAAACGTAGATGAAAGTTCTAAGAATTTTTTGGAAAGTTCTTTATAGTCAACCCTGTTTTGTAACCTATAAACTGCTCAAAATGGGACTATAGTACTATCCTATAAGACCAGTTTCCATTGGTCCATTGGGACCTCGAACCTCTGCGACATGATACACGAAGAACTGATTAATGCTGTTTCTAGGTTTCGTCGAGCAGTTGAGTGAACAGACTGGCTTTTAGAACCTTTATAAAAAGCTTCATAAACGTTGAAATAGCGTCATGAAAGGATGAAAGGCCATGCGAACACTGAAATTTTACACAAGGTTAGTTGGTCAGCTAAGTTCATTTTAAAATGGCAGATAATGATGTTTTGATCAATATGTTACAGCAGAAAAAGGAACTGATTCCATCTTCCCTTTTAACTCGAGCACCTTTTTATCGCAGAAGCTCCTTCTGTAAACAAAATTTGGGCGGAGTCACTCTCGTGAAGGCGTGAGGATCTAAAGGCGGATTTCCATTCAGTGCATTTCATCGCGCGCTCGACAATTTGCAATCGATTTTCAGTCTGGGCATGCGTACTTTGAGATCTTTGGTAGCGCGATCAGAGCGCGCGATCGCAAAAAAAGTAGAAGTTCATCCTACTTTTTGCGATCGATCGCCAGGGCCCATTGGCAACAGCTAATCAAATCGTTGGAAATACGCGCCAAAAAGGTTTGTCAAAGGCTTGCGATCGCTAAAAGTCGATCGCAAATTGTCACGCGCGCGACAAAATGCACTGAATGGAAATCCGCCTTAAGAATATCATCACGAGATTCGTTCTCTGATAAGCGCATGATTCTTTGTATCGGTTCATGTACATTGAACAAACCACAAAGAGGGAGGCTTTGGGGGGGGGGGTACCAGAGCCCGCAAACCCGCATCAAAATTTGCAAAAACCTGAAAACCCGGAAGCAAAAACACACACAACCCGTAGCTGAACTTTTGGACGAAAAGTTCGAATTTTTGGCAGTATTTCTTGATTATTCTCATCGTTCTCGCTTTAAGCGACTCTTCCTCGTTGTTTTAAGCATCCAAAAGCCAGTTTTTCTATCTCAATCAACTACACAAACCATATGACTTGGAAAACCCGAAAAGCTGCGGATTTATTATAGAAGACCCGAAATCTGAACGGAAAAATAGGCTAAACCCGCGACCCGTGGAACATCTCAGAACCCGTAAACCCACACGTTTAAAGCATAAAACCCGAAACCCAGGGGCTAAAATTGGCCAAACCCGTGAAACCCCAAAGCCTCCCTCCACAAACTATTGCCTTCAAGAACCTTTCAAAAACCCAAAGCTAACCATGATGCTTTGCGGCTCAAAAGTCGACTTTTATGGGCCTAGTTTCTGCTTGTCTTGCTTTCATTGGGTGCGCAAAGGATCATGGTTAGCAATGGGTCTTTAACACAAATTGTATCCAAATCTTATCTGAAATTTGCACAAACTTACACTTCGGTAAAACTGGACAGGAAGAAGCTGCTGAGATCCCAAAATTGAGAATCATTTTTGGCAAAGCTCAGAAAATGAAGGCTGCTTTATGCAGGTTTTTATGTGAAGATGTTATTCTGAAATTGCGAAAGAAGTCTCGGTTAATTCTGCAGCGATGACATCAAAACTTATCAGCTAAAATAACTCCCCTGACTGACGCGTGAATTACTAGAAAAAGTGCTTTGTGGATCATCCAATTTTACAGTCATTCACAAGGCAAATATATCTTAGTCGAAGCAGACTTATCCCCTTCCTAAGACAGCTGATCTCGATTGCCTGTCAATGAAGTTAAAGGGAACAGAAAGGGGGCGTAGTTATGGAATTTTTGAAAGAAGATCATCTATCGTCTTGCGAACAGGCTGCTATCCGGAAGCCGACGATGAGGTCAACAAACTAATTTAGTTGGTAGGTAAAAAATGAGTTGCGTAGTTCGAGATTAGAAAAGTTTATGCATTTGTACAGTTTGTCAAGACTTGAGAGGCAAGGTGAGATTTTGGTCGATGCTGGGTGAGTTAGAAAATGTGCTGAGGGAGGCGTTTGAAAGCTTGTAGCTCTCAAACCATTTATCAGATTCTTATAAACTCATAATACCTGTTCAGCTAGCATATCAACTTAGATAGGAAAATTTAGTTTGTCAAAATTGGTCGAATCGTTCTCAAATTACAAGCGATTTTATAAAAATGCTTCATCTCAAAATCCTTCAAAACAGGCCTACAATCTTATTTGCTAGCAAGCCTCATGATAATAGAAAATAGACAAAAAAGGCTGAATGACAGTCACAAGTGGATACGATTATGCAGCAGCCTAGTAAATGTTTGAGCGATAAGATAGACACAGATACGGTTTGATTATGATAGCTGTGGGGCTAATAGCTAGCAAATTTTGATCAATGATTTTAGGCCTGCTTTGAAGGATTTTGAGATGAAGCATTTTTATAAAAACGCTTGTAATATCAATTGAAGAGCTGTCATAATGACGACGAACCAACATACAGTTGTTGATCAGTTGGTCCATAAAGGTGATGACAGATGAAAACTATACGCAACACAGCTAACACAGACTTGTTACATAAATGAATGCTTGATGTTCTGACAGCCAATGGCTACCTACAAAGAATACATACAGCAAGCTCATTGGGAAGACAGCATGAAATCAAAAGGGGATGACCAAGAGTCCTGGGTCTTAGGGTCTTAGGGTCCGGTCTCATGGGTCATAGGGTCCTGTTTTTATAATATGCCACGACGACATTATGTAATCACAACGAAATCACGTAATCACGAAATCATTCTCATATCGTGGTGAACATCTTTGGAACAGCCTTGAACCTGAGGTTTAGCCAGTGCCCTCTTTATATGCTTTTAAAAGACGATGACCACAATGTATTTATTTCCAGATTTTAGTTTTGCAATTAGCTTCTTTATTTTTACTTTATACGAATTAAATTGTCAATTGTTGTCACTGCCCCCTGAAAAGCAGCCTTAGCTGACGGGGGGTTACCGTGGTTCAATAATATAAAATGAACATGAAAATGAAATCACGACTGTAATAGTCACAACAACGCCACATAGTCACAATGATATCACGTAGTCATGACTGCAACACATTTTTGTCACGATTACCACTTCTTAAAGATATACAGGATGTCTCAAAAAATTGTTCAACGTTTGATTAAATATTAGAAAATAAAGATAACATGAACGGGATCCATGGTGAAATAACGCTGTATCTAAGACTTTAACTTGATTTTAGACACCAGAATCTTGCCAATTCGTTAAAAATTCACTGAGTTACGAGCTTTTACATTTAAAATGTGTGCGAAAGCTGAAGGCAGAGGCCCCTGAATGATTTGATGTGCAAAGAAGCTCCAAAATCGAGGTTTACACTCACGGCTTTACTAATTCGCCGTAGAAAATTCCCAATGGTTGCGATCGCTAATCGCTTTGTACTGGTGTGTCAATCAAACAGCACTGTGAATAAAACTAATTCATATGACATAGGTGCACTTGCTTGCGCATTAGAATTACCCAAATCAAGTGAACGAAAAAATGGCGTCATCTGAGATCCGTTTTGAAGCAATTCTACTAAAAATCGTTAAAAACCGAACGAAAAATCTCCCAATAAGATTGAGCTATTGTTTAAAACGAAAGTCAGACTTTAAGTATGCAATTTAGCAATTTCTATTTTTCTTTGCAAACATTTGATTGGCTGATTTGCTCAATGCCGAATAGAAAAGCAATTTCCAGCAGGTGGTCCGAAATTCCCTTGTTTGTTGACAACCATTTAACACTTCGTAATTGTTGAATTAATTATTTTATCAAAAGGAAAATATGATAAGTAATTTCGTCAACTGCAATGGAAACCTACAAATCGTATATTTAATTTGAGCTAACGCTTGTTCAAATAGCGGTGACGATAGCAGAATATCGGATGCGTAGTTTCATCCATCACAAATTAGGGCCATGAATTTTTAATGAAAGGGGGTGTGGTGTTACAGGTTTGCATAAAACCTTATAGATTCTGCATCATTCGTTGACCAATTCACTTGTATGATTGATATCTGAGAATCGGACGTATACGTCGTCTCCTGCGAGAGAGGGAAGGTTTTTGAAGCTCCTAAACTTTCGGTAAGTTTGCCTGTAGCAAACAGGCTTTTTATGCTATTATCGCTCAAATATTTACTAGGTATATAAAAAGCTTGCTGCATAATCCAGATAATCATATTCACTTGGAACTGTCATCCAGCCTTTCTTGTCTATTTTTTATTATCATGAGGCTGGAATTGCTAGCAAATTTGATCAAGGATTATAGGTCCGTTTTGAACGATTTTAAGTTGAAGCATTTGAATAATATCGCTTGTACTTTGAGAACGATACGACCGATTTTGACCAACTAAACTTTCTTATCTAAGTTGATATGTTAGCTACACAGGTATTATCAATTTATAGGATCTGAAAACTGGTTTGAGAGCTACAGGTTTTTCAATGTCTGAACATTTTTTTTTACTCACTGGGTACCAGGCGAGTCAAAAATGTACATTGATCAATTATCCACCATTGTTTTCAGCGAACTAAAGATGCAAATGCAAAACAGATAAAGTTTCGTTCAGGTTTTTGACAATGCTCTGCTTTAAAACGATGATTCTTTGCTGCATAAAGAGCTTGACCTCTTTATCATCTTACTGAAAGCAAGATATTCGTATTTTCGTGAGTTCCGTCTTTTCTGCTGTGCAAATATTCACTTAAAAACGAATACGCTGATATTGATACAGCTAGGCAAGTGTTTGAAGTGCACATGAAAATACGCAAGAACAACCTTGTCGGCTTAGCTGTTGAGCTTCTGAAATAGATAGATAAAATTGAGGCGGTAGACGGTTGGGCTTGTCTGCACTTTAGCGGACCAGCTTTCAATGTGGGCAAGTTATGTGTCATGGGGTAAGGGTTTAGGTCAGGGTTAGGTTTTGGAAAAGGGGTTTCTAGTGTAACTTAGGGTTAGTTAGGGTTAGGTAGGGTTAGTTAGGGTAAGTTAGGGTAAATTATGGTTAGTTAGGGTAAAGTAGGGTTAAGTTAGAGTTAGTATAGCCTGTGTTCCAGAGAGTTAGTAGGGTATTTGTTAAAACACGTTCCCTAGAGATATGACACAAAGCTGGTCCGCTAAAGTGCAGTCGTTCCGACGGTTGGATCTATCCTTGTTCTTTCAATATCTTCTCGTGTTTTTTGTAAACAGCCCCATTCGCATACACGGCGAATGAGTTATCTACCTAGGTTTAGGGAGGGTTTCAGCTTTTTTTTTCTTTCTATATTGCTACCTAGCATCCGAAGGTAGTTTTAGGACACTGAGAAGCTAAGCTTATCGAGCAATGTCCTGGTCCTTCCTCTCGATGTGACCACGCCTCGCGATTCCTTTAGCCTGGAATTACAGAGAGTTGGCGACTCTCCTCACTCTACGTAGTAGGTTTGACAGGGCGGGGACTCGAACCACCAACCCTCAGGCTGGTAGTCAAGCGCGCTACCGTTGAGCCATCCCCGCAAGGTTTCAGCTTTTTGACTAATTGGCCGTAGTAATCCCTTTGTCTTCAAACGCTAATCACTTTATACTGCCCTGTCAATGAAAGACAACGGCTGTTATAGTTAAACATTCTGCCCTTAGCTGCTATAGTACAGTTAAAAAAGATTTCCGGGGTAGTCATGGTCTTTAGCTCCCCGTGGTATCGTCATTGTAGTGTTTGTATAGTACTGTAGATGGCAGGTATAGCATCATTAGGAAAATGTTTTGCAAATTTTTATTGGAATATAAAAATTGATCTTCCCTTGCTGCTTGCTATATTCACATTTGTGGCTTAGCTGATCGGCCGTTGAAATTATTTTGTTTGCACTCGCAAGTCGCTTTGTACTGGAGTGTCAATCAAAGCCAACAGATGCTATACTTACAAAATCTGCCCTTGTTACAGAGGCGAGAAAATCACGTAGGACAAAAGAAAAAACCACAAGAAATTATTGAAATATATGCTCCTTCTTTACTGTTTATCAATAATTTGAAGTTAACTTTCAAAAATTCTTGACTAAAATCCACCAACAAGGAACCAACGTAAATAGGGCAAAGCAAACGTCATTGTTCCTCGAGGATAAGGCATCTGGTCAATTATCCGTTTCATCTATTCATTATTCATTAAACATTCATTGGATGCCATTTCATGTTAAACAAAACAAAGTTTTTTTTAACCACCGGGCCTCCCAATAAAATGCTCACACGTTTGAGCTTATCTTATCGAATAATGAAGATAGAAGGAAATGCGATTGGCTGTCACTTCGATTTCCTAAACATTTAAGACCCATTGCCAACCAATATCCTTTGCGGACCGAATGGAACGCAAGACAAACAGAACCTAGGCAGCAATGATTTTCATGTCATACGAAAATCAAATTTGAGCCGCAAAGGATCATGGTTAGCTATGAGTCTTTAACTTGATTTTGAGTGATGTTGACATCCAGGTTTTTGGCACAGATTAAGGACTCGCAAGGTTATCTGGTTATCAACTTAAAATAATTGATTTAAGAGGGCCTTTACATGATGAAACTCAGCCCGGGCTGAGTTTCAGCACGGGCTGAGGGGCCGATTATATGAGAGGTTTCAGCCCGGGCTGGAATTTCAGCCCGGCTAGCCGAGGTGAAATTGGCGTGCGATTATATGAAAGATGCCAGCCCGGGCCGAAATTTACAACTTAATTCGCGCCACAATTGTTCGAAGTTCAAAACTTTAAAATGGCTTCGCACAAAATCGCTCGGAAGCTGTTGGCCTTNAGAAATTATTGAAATATATGCTCCTTCTTTACTGTTTATCAATAATTTGAAGTTAACTTTCAAAAATTCTTGACTAAAATCCACCAACAAGGAACCAACGTAAATAGGGCAAAGCAAACGTCATTGTTCCTCGAGGATAAGGCATCTGGTCAATTATCCGTTTCATCTATTCATTATTCATTAAACATTCATTGGATGCCATTTCATGTTAAACAAAACAAAGTTTTTTTTAACCACCGGGCCTCCCAATAAAATGCTCACACGTTTGAGCTTATCTTATCGAATAATGAAGATAGAAGGAAATGCGATTGGCTGTCACTTCGATTTCCTAAACATTTAAGACCCATTGCCAACCAATATCCTTTGCGGACCGAATGGAACGCAAGACAAACAGAACCTATGCAGCAATGATTTTCATGTCATACGAAAATCAAATTTGAGCCGCAAAGGATCATGGTTAGCTATGAGTCTTTAACTTGATTTTGAGTGATGTTGACATCCAGGTTTTTGGCACAGATTAAGGACTCGCAAGGTTATCTGGTTATCAACTTAAAATAATTGATTTAAGAAAGGCCTAACTGATGGGCCTAAATGCAGTAAAAAAGCACCAAAGTTTTATATTAAACTATTTTCAAATTGCAATGGTTTTTTCTTATGCAAGACAACAAGATACCATATCGTCGAGTTTGATCCAAACAGACAATTTTCGAAGAAATTCTTTGTTAAATGTTTCTTCTATTCTTTTATGATGTAATGAAACAAATTTTTGGGCGGATTTAATAAAATTTGCTGTGGAATATTAAGAAAGGCACAGGAGATCCCAGATTTCAGATTTATTCAACATAAAGATTGCGGAGGTTCATATTTTAACTATTATCTGATTTTCACTTTGTCCTGTTTCAGAGATGAATAACACGATGAATAACGCGACAAACATGATGAATAACACGACAAACACTACAAACACGATAACCAACTGTACGAAGCTCCTTGCTATCTTCGCAACGGGCAAAAGGACTCCCGATATAATTCAAAAGCTCGTAAAATGTTACCCAATAAGGAAGGATAACACGATGAATAACACGACAAACACGGCAATCAGCTGTCTGAAGCTCCTTGCCATCCTCTCAACGGGCAAATATCCTCTCGATATAATGCCAAAGATCAGAGAATGTTACTCAAAAAGCAAGGATACAGTATCAGAAACGCCTATTATAACAAAAGAAGACATTTTGATGGACAGACTTATCCTAGCTCATGCTATCGTGCTTATAACAACAGCTGTTATAGGTGCTATTGGGAATCTCGCAGTCATTATTTACTATGGCAAGAAATTCAAGTCGCTGAGTCCTTGGAAGTTTCTAAACTTACATCTGGCATGCTGCGATTTCATCTTTGCAATCATGCAGATGATTCAAGCTGTACCATCGTTTACGGGAGACATTGGAACACTAACTTGGCCGCTGGGGTTGACAATGTGCAAGATTACCGAGGCATCGTTGGTATTTGGAAGCTTGATCGCCGTGCAGAACATTCTGATCATTGCTGTTGAGCGATATAAAGGGATATTGAATCCGCTAGGCCAAATGATCGATGCTCACAAGCGGGTAAAGAGAGCCTTGGTTATAGCTTGGCTAATCAGCCTGATTTCCTGCGTTCCAGTATTGCTGGTCAGCAACACCGACGAGAGAGGTATGTGCCAATCCAGCAATATTTGGAAGAAGTATCCGACAGGACAGCTTGTGTATCATATGTACCTGCTTCTGATCTTCGGCCTATTGCCGCTGTCCCTTGTGAGTTATTTCTACGGCATGGTGATCAGGACGCTGAAAAAACCCAAGGCTGGCGTTGGAATATTCGCAAATTTGACGGAAGAGGAACACAACAGAAGACGAGCGACAGAAATGCGGATAATAAAGATGCTTGTGGCAGTGGTCGTTGCGTTCTTCTTTTGTATAATGCCGAGAAGAATTATTGAAGTGATTTTATGCTTTAAGGACTCGACAAAAATGTCTTTGAAGGACTTCTTCATTGTAGCGTATCCTGGATCTTTGACGTACCCGCTCCACGTAGCCATAAATCCGTTCATATACAGCTTGACGGATAAGGAATTCTGCAAAGGCATAATCAAGTCATGCGGACTGAGACTTTGCGGAAAGGAAAGCATCGGCAGTCGTAAATCTACCACAACAACGGAGGCATTGCAGTTAAGTCTCATGAGTTCCAAGAGACATCTTGGTCGAGGTATTTCTAGCGAATGAACAGCAAAGCAGAGGCAGCTGAGGTCACAAATCTTTGGAACTAACAAGTATAAAACGATATTGTCATATTATAGTAGGCCTAGTGTGGTGTAATATATAATGTTGGTAATATTAGTTTCATTTAACATTCTTTAAAGTTGGTTATTTACAAATAGTTATAAGCATATATATATATACACACAATAACTAATTCGAACCAACTACAAACTAAAACTAATTACATAATATAAAGTATAATATAGTGTCCTATTAACAACATAATTTACAGCTGCAGTTTGCCCCCTTCCATGTTTTGATTTTCTTTTTGAACACTGCCACATTTTTACATTTTTTGAAATCGTCACTTAGAGCATTCCAAAGGATGCTGCCTCTAAAGGTTAACGAGTTGAGGCCAAAAGTGTGAGTTTTTATTTGAGGCAATTTTACTAAAATATTAATCCTCAGATTGTATTTAATTTGCTTAGTGCTGAAGAAATTCCAAAGGTATCATGGATTCAGCGAATTCAGAGTTTTGAATACCTCTAACATTAGTTTTTGAAGATTCTTGATATGAATTGTTGTATCTGCCTCTCTCATTAGACACATATCAAGCGACGCATCGTAATCCTTATGGAGCACCCGGAGTGCACGTTTATGTGTTCGATAGTAAGATGTAATGCTAAATGATATAACGTTATATTCTCGGGGGTGGAGGGTACCGGTAAAACCTCGGACAAGGATCCTCATTTGAGCTAATTTTACTTCTACCCAAAAAATACTCACAGACTGCAAAAGAGAATAAGTCTATTCTCTTGACGCCAAAGACGTAACAGCAATTTTCTAAAAACACATAAAATAACTGCGATGCCCCCCGAAAATCCAAGAAACAGCCAATGTATCAAAACGTTAAAATGGCTCAGGAACCCAGAAAATAGAAAAGGCTGAATTTAAAACCCAAAAAATAACACGAATTGTTAAAACAACTTGTGATTTCTTGTTCTTTGCTCGTTTTTTTGTTCTTTTGCAGCAGGTTTACCAGATTTTGACCAAATTGCCTTAGATGAAGTCACCCTAGCCTAGCTATTCTATAAAAGAGTCTGGATCGAGCGTCACCCAGGGTCCTTTGCGGGCATAATGATAAAGCGTCAGAGGCAAAATTTTTATTAAAGAGCTATTGCTAACCATGATCCTTTACGTGATTTGTGATAAGCAAAACAAATAGAGTCTAGGCCAGAAACGACTTTCATATCATACGAAAGTAAACTTTGGGGCCGCAAAGGATCATGGTTAGCAATGGGTTTTCAAGAACTTTCGATTACTGTTTGTTTAATAACGAGTTTCCAGTCATAAAACTTTGTGGTTAAAAAATTTGTTTTCCACCCTTCCCCTGCTGTCAAAGTCAAAGCTTGCTGCAAAAAGGAAAAGAGTGCTATGGGAATACTTACAAGGTTGAAATCGATTGGATTTTTCAAAAGAATTAGTGAGTTTGCTAAAAACATTCTTCGCAACATTTCTAGAATGAAATTCGCATTGGTATCACCTTCCATGCACGTTTAAACTTCAAAACAATGAGGAAACACAATGTAACGCAACAGATAGGGGCAGATAACGCTAAAGATGGCGGTCCCTATTGCATTGTTGAAGATTCGATTAAAGAACGCAATGCATCTTGGAAAAAACTTCCTTGCCGCCGCCGCCATCTTTAGCGTTATCGTCTATTGGTTAAGACGAAGACAACTCCTACGCACACTATTGTTCCTCTGGCTAAACAATATCCACGCATGTGTCGACATCATCAAATACAATAGGCTAATAATAGAATACCCGCGCGGGGCTTTTATATCCGTCGATTCTCTTTAAAGCAAATGAACGGAGATATAGCGAACCAGTCTAAACATAGAATAAAAGAAGGACACGCACTACTTATGTTTCTATTGTTTACATCGATCAAGAACATCAAGCACAAAGGCTATATTTAGATTTCCCAGTCCTCTTAGGTAAGCTGCTTTTAACTCCGTTGATTTATTTTAACCATTCTATGCTTTAACCAGTTGTTGAAATCCCACAGGTACCCGAATTTTCGTGAAAAATTAACACCATCATTTTCCGTTAAAAAATCTGCTTGTAGAAGCTGTGTTGCCGATATAGGTTTTAAATCTTATGAATTGACCATTTTGCAATTTGCAGAAAGGGATTGAGGAGAGCGCGGCCAATTCTGCCAGCCTTGGCAACAAGTAGAAAGTCTAGGCCAAGGCTGGCAGAATTCTACTTGTTGCCAAGGCTGGCAGAATTGGCCGCGCTCTCCTCGATCCCTTTCTGCAAATTGCAAAATGGTCTATTGACGTTTTACAGATTGAAAATTTCACCTGTCCCTTTTGCAATTGAACCCCGCTACCTCGAACGTCACATTTCTCGAGCATCCCATTTTCTTGCACAAATTCTCATTTCCTCTCGTTTTCCTATAAAGATTTTTATAGAAACACGACCGGATACCTTGACCAACTCATTCTTTTGAACAAAATTTCATTTCCCGTCAGAAAAAAAATCCTGCTATCCCGAACAAAACCTGAATTTGAAAAGATTTTCTTATCACAAAAATTTTTTGTCTTGAGTTCCATTGCTTGGAATTTTTGCATATGCTGCAAGCTTTCATATAGTATTGCTCTTTGTCTTATGAAGTAAGATCTGTGATACGTCGATCAAGCTTTTCACATTTTGTTGATACATTTTGATTCAAATTTGTACTTTTTTACGCCCTTTTGACGCATTCAGTAAAACGAAAAAATCCTTTAGATGACGGAATTCAACAAAATAGCTTGTTGAAAATGGAATCTTTTTCAGGGTCCGATCGTATGAACATCCACTCTACAGGATGCGAACTAGGACCCTTTATCTGACGTTTGTCGTAAATGTATGACCATTTACGTAATAAATAAAATTTCGAATGATCTGTTTAGCTAAGGATACACAGGAAGGAACTTGAAACTGCCTAACTTGAGAAAAACGGAAAACGGACGCTTTAAAAATTAGGCGGGCACGTTTGCTTTCAAACTCAATAACAGTTCGTCGCCATGTCATTAAAATCGAATTAACACGTAGACGGTGGTACTTCAAAAATCAAATACGAAATTACCAGAATGTATTAAATTAAGGGTGTGTTTGATTGGTAATTTCAAACCTGCCAAATTCTGAAAACAGTAGACTTCGCAGAGACGGAAATATATTTCCCAATCAAACACAAAAATCTTCAAAACAGCAGGTTCGGATTCACCACCAGGGTTTTGCTAATGAGAATCTCTCCAAAGTCTGCCAAACCTTCTGACTTTTGGGGCAGAAGGTTCAGAAGGCCTTCCAAACCTACCAAACCTACCGTTTTCAGAATTCGGAGTCAATCAAACGCGAATTCCGAGTCTTCCGAGTCTACCGTTTTCAGAATTGGTACCAATCAAACACACTTTAAGTGTCTTAAGTTAGGTTCTTGGGTAAAATGCAATTTGGAAATGATAAAATCGATGTCATGCATGGGTCTGCTTTTCTTCCTGAAAGCGAAGACAGTATCCGTAAGCTTCAACGTAAACTTAAAGGCTCTTATCCAACCATGGTCCTTTGCGTGCTCTGTTTTATGAAAACGAGTATTTTTGTGGTCTACGAAATGGCATGCTTCAATAGAAATCTACCCGCAAAGGTTGCTGGTTGAATGACATCAATTTAAATAAGGATTGTATTTTATGACGCATGCCCCTCTCTGGCGACATGACAAAGATGGGTTAATCGTAGATTTATCCAACTGTTCCGTACTTCCAACGTCAGAATTCAACGCAATGAAACATTCGTGGCTTGAATGAACCATACAAATTAGACATAAAACATTCATGACTATATAACTTGTGTTATGTCTGCCATGTTTGTTTTGTTTTTGGTTGTTGTTGTGGTGCTTGTTGTGGTGGTTGTGGAGGGAGGCATAGATGAAAAGGACTGAGAAAAACTAGTTTTTCTGATTATCATACTCGTTGAGTTTATGTTTAAATAAAACATATCATTTGATATTTGATTCCTTTGATGCTCTGAGACTTTATAACTTGGTATTTTTAAACAAGGTGAATAGATATATTTTAATTAGGGTTCTCCTATAGTTTTAATGTTTATGTTCCCTTCCTAACATCTTAATTATTTTCATAAAGTTTTGTCAGGTAATTTATAGATAATGTAGAAAACAGGTCCACATCAGCTGCCTAAGCTGCCTTAAGATAACCTGTACAATATAAATTATGTATTTATGTATGTCTATGTATAACAATTCATTTCTTGATTTCGAAGCTGCTTGTCTCAAAATCAACTGCCAAATGCTACGGGAGAATGCTCTTTTTAAAGGGAATTTATCAATTCTTAAAAAGACTTGAAAATTTGAGAAATGAAAGACAGAAATATTACTACTTTCTTTTTCAGCTATTCTCGTCTCCTATTTCATAATTCAAAATAGCTACAGAGACTATAATCTAAGTCACAGGCCGGATCTCAGAGACCGACAAAATTTAGATCTCAGAAGCCAGATTTGGCTGTCAAATCAACGTTGAATATCAAATCAATTCTTCTAAATGGCTATCTCTGCAACGCAGGTAATCCTAAATACCTGACATCCAAATAAGATACATACGAGCGGCACATTTGAAATGTTGGTACTTTAAATTCTCAAATTTGTGGCTAGGCAGTCCTGAAGGACAAAGTTAACCTTTCTTGCAAAATGTCACTTTCTGATTGGGGTTACTGGGCGCTATCTACAGTCTGTTTATTCGACTTATAGACCAAACTAGAAAATTGGTTCACTAGCGTTTATTAGTTATGCATGTCTCACAACGGAGAAATCTGTCCTTTGTGCAGGTTTTAGATTACAAGGAGTTTTGTCAATAACGAACTTTCCACATATTACTTGTATTGACGTTCGGAAAAAAAAGCATGTGGTAGTATCATTTTTGCATGCCATATTGTGGTTTAGCAGACCATGCACTGTCAAAGGTCGACGACTTGAGTAAACAAGCCGCATCAACTTTCCTTCCAAAATTTTAAATTAAAACCCAAATATTAATGAAATTCAAGGTGATAGTTCTTGCCTCGCTCTTGCAGTTTTCTTGGCTTTCTTCCGATCCCTCTTCTTCAAGTTGTCAATATTCGTCTTTAGTAAGTTCGCATATGCCTAAATAAGGGAATGGAAATTTAAGGACACAATGGAAGATCAACCTCAAATAACCTCTGTCTGTCGAGTTCCATTCAACTATAACAAAGCACAATTTCGAATTATTTTACTGTACTTTTGGACAGATAAGTGGTCCAAAATATAAAATGACCCTCACTTAATAAACTTCGGACCATATTCGCAAATTTCTGTTGATTTACTTTGATATATGACATTTTTATTGGTACTGCAGCTTGGTGTATGGAAAGTAGAAACACAAAGCAAGGTTTTGGGCTGTTACATGATTTCTAAAATGATTATGATGTGGATAAAATAATACTTTCAAAGTTGTAGAAATTGTGGAATCGATGGTGTTAGACAATAAACTTACTAATACAGTACAGGCCTTGCACACATTAACATATGGTTTTCCTGCCTTAGAATTCTCGAGAATTCTTGAGAATGTTTTCAGATTCTTAAGAATTCTTGTTTGAAAAAAATTGCTGTCTTTCGTATGACTCAAGAATTCTTATCAGAATGTGAAGAATTCTTGAAAATTCTTAAGAATTCTCAAGAATTCTTGTCATATTAATATGCGCAAGGCCTGTACTGTATATGTAAAATGCTGAGACTTACTAGCTGGAATTTGTTGACATCTTTATGCATTACCTGAGAAGGAAGACGATTTATGAAAATAAATTTTATACCTTGGAAGATTGATTAAAAAGAAATCACCCACAAAAATCATTCATTTCAACATAAATCGCTTTGAGCATTGGTGGAATCATTTACATTTTCCAATATCTCTACCCATAAGCAAATCTTGCATCCTTTTTTGCAGAGCCTATTTTACGATATACACAGTAGGAAACAACACACATGTTTCTGACGGTTTCACCATGGCATCTGCAAAACTTTTTCTTTAGCCATCATTCAACAAAAGTGTATTCTAGTTTCATACAGAACCAAGCTATTTTTTATTTGCTTCAAATAATTATCAATTTGAACTGAAAGTTGCCTTACAGTAAAGAAATACATGATATATTTAAAGTATATCAATTTATAGAAGAAAAGTTATCGCTTACTATTGTGCTTAATTTTTTCTTGCCATTTGATGCTCTGAATAAACATCTACTTTCACCAAGAGGTTCTGGTTGTTTACTCGGTTCTCCTTTCTTTCCTTTTCTTTGTTTAGGTTTTGTTTGTCCATTATCTATGATGAAAAGAAATTCTGGATTTTAAGCCTTGTAAAACGGTTACAACCACTCATCATTATATCAATCAATCAATCAACCAATCAATCAAACTATGGAAAATCAATCAATCAACCAATCAACCAATCAATCAATCAAATAATGAGTAAGCAACTCACATCTCTTTAAAGTAGTGTAAACTGCTCCAGCTGATTTTGTTGAACTATATAACTGCGCCAGTTGAGCAAGAAACTAACGAGGAAGCAAAAAATAAGCAACTTAAATGTAAAAGTGGAAGAAAAAAACTTACAGCACAGGACTTACGCACATTAACACTGCTTTCTTGTCTTGAGAAAATTTGTAATTTCTTAAGAAGTTTTATCTCAAAGATTTTTACTGTAAAACTTTCTTAAGTCTTTCATACATTTCAAAAATTCTTATCAAAATGTGAACAATTCTCCAAAATTCTTCAGAATTCTTCAACATTTTTGTTATGTCAATGTGCACGAGGCCTGCATTAGTACTAGGTTTCTTTTAAAAGTCTTGTTAGCTCATATGGATGCCAGGGTGCATTCTATGTAGTTAGGCCCGAATATTTCCGGCGTGGAGTTGCTAGAGAACTTTGGCGTGCTGGCGTAAACTACTTTTTCTTGGCGAAATGGTGTAAGCAAATCATTTACGCCGTGGAAAGTTTTTGATAAGATGGCGTGTCGTTTCTTATCAATAATTATCAATGGTAAGTTGAACTCATTGAATTCATATTAGGAGGTGCGGTCGCCCACAACATTGGGGAGAAAAATCAACGATACAACGTGAGTTCTTTTGGGAAACATTGGCAGGAAAGAGGCCAAAGACTGATCCTGTTTGAACCACTGAAACAAACCCAGTTTCTTGTTTTCTTGGCCTAGACGAGGACTAACTGTTACATCCGGGACTCTGAACTTGTATTCGGGACTTTAGACTTTATGGTCTATGTTATTGTTGTTGTTAGCGTGGTAGTTTAGGTTTAGCATCATACGATCCGACACACACGATGCACACTGGTAGCTGGCTCGGAGTGATGTTGAAAAATCCTTGAAAGATGTCCCCCGTAGAGTTAACATGGAATGCACCCTAGTATGGATGTGGACAAAGAAATAAGGAGCTGCTCTGGTGGGCAAGGGCCGCATCCTTCCACATGGGGATTTTCCTTAGATCAACAGAATTTCTTTAGATTGAACAATGTGCATGAATGGTTTCTTCTAACAGCTCAAACTAATGAATTTCCTTTTATACTCCAATTTGTAAAGAGCTCTGTTTACTGGAAAGTCTGAATTTAGCCCTAAGGCCAAACATAGTACATTACTATGGGGACAAAACATCAATTATGTAAGATAAATATCCTAGATAATTGATATTTTTTCCCTATAGTATGGTGAAATTACGTGGAACAATGGTACTCCTCTGCCTGCATTTTTTATTCTGGGCCAAAGATCTTCAAAGGTGTACTGAGAACAATCTGTTTTCTATTTGTATCCAGTGTACAAATAAGAAACCCTGGTGTGCATTTATCGCAGTATATACCTAAATAACCTCTGCTGAAATTTGATGCTGATTCAAATAACCTCAATTTTATTTATGCATTGGGCATTTTCCTTATAATTTTATTTCCTTCCATCCTTATCATCGATCAAGTAATTTTCCACTGATCAAAAGAACAAATGATTCATAGAAATTCCGTTGATTTAAGATGAAGCCATATTTTAGTTGCTACCTACTGTTCTTCTCGTGATATTCTAATGAACTGAGTGTTACTTTGGTCTTCATAATATAGACCTCACCTGTCTTTATACCTATTGTTTTCTCTTTCCTTTGTGTGGGCCTAAATAAATAAAGTCTTCAAGTTTTTCGACTCCAAAAACATTTTAAATCTGCTAAAAAATGTGCGTAAATGCAAAAGTAATATCTTTGGAAGCAAACAATCATTATAAACTATCAACTGACCGGAAAGGAATCATACTTACCGCTTCATTTTCCAGTAAAACCATATTTATCGCTAGTGTTCCCTTCTTTACGAGTCGTGGTCTTAAATTAGGCTCATTACATATATCTCTTGTTCTCACGTTCTCGAACTGATTAGTCAAAATACAACTCAAGAGTTAGCAACAACAACAACGTGAGATGATCAAAGACGTATGTAGTGATTCTAATCTTGAATAATCGTTCTCCCGAAAAACCTCATTATGAAAACGAGGTGAACAAGAAGCAGATTTTACAGAGATGGCGGCTGTTTTGCACTCAACTGGGGAAGCTTCCTCTTCACAACTTCGATCTGAGATCTCATCAATGAACCGTCTGGATGAAGATGCGTTCCAAACAGTCACTGAAATAATTTTCGATTTCCTTCTCACATCAAAACAACCGGATACTGTGATAGGCAGGCTGACCGAGTTGGCAGGAGAAGCAGGAATGAGTTTTGGTGCCTTGAAAAGTACAGTTCGATCATTGCTTGGAATGCTAAAAGCTGCTGGAAGTCGTGGAATAACCGCTAAAAACCTTCAAGACGACTTAGAAGAACTTGGTGCGGGCACTTTCATTTATTTTGATTTCAAGAGTACAAGATGAAATTCTTCTTCTTCAATCTTGTTTTTACATCCTGAGTTGAGTTTAGGAAAGGAGCGTCCCTTGGAAAGTTAGGATGCAACCCCCCTAAAGCTAATAAACGTAGTAAAAATGTGCTACATTTAGGCAAAAGATCCACCAATACAGGCAAAATGTTTCCAAACAATTTGGCCCTTGATTGGGCAGCCGCTCCACATTTTCTTGTGCCTTACGAAGTACTAAGCTTTCTTTGATGATCATATTCCCATCTTATACTTTCAAGATTGTCTTTGCCTAGACTTGGCACTCAAGATTTCCTAGAGGCTCATCTATGCAAGTACTTATCATTTGGAAGAATGTCTTCCATGAGCACTCTGCAAATTAGAGCAAATTAGCAGTCTTGGATACTCCCAACTGAGTTTTATTCCCAAGTCTGGAAAAATTTCTCCTTTTTTGTTTTGCAGATTTGCAGTCTGAAAGAGCCTCCATCATCTGTGAAAAGTGGACCACAAATTATATAGCAATTTGTAGATCTATGGTTGGACAGACATTTATGATTAACCAACTGGTTGATATGGAGTGGAAATTTGGTGTTACTGCTGCAAGTAGCGAGTTGAAGAAAGTTGGGAATTCTTTTCTACAGCTAAAGCTTGTTGTGAATAAGGCAAATGAACAGACTGAAGAAATCTTTATGGAACTGAGTCTTCCGCAGTTTTACACATTTCTTCATGAGATGGAAAAAGCTAAAGCAAATTTAGATCTACTATCTTAAGATAACTATTCAAATGACACAATTTCATATGGTTTTTATAATTTTGTTAAATGTACTATAATTCACAAATGATTTGCCAGGCGAAAGTGGTTAAGCAAAATCCCGGGGGGGGTACTCCCATTAAGGCCTGACAGGGGGGTCCAGTCAGGGTCAAAGAGGGCCAAAGCTAATAAAATTTTAAAAAATACCCTCAAATGGTAGTGTGTTTTGACAATGACCCCCAAATGGTAGCATAAGAACCAAAATTATGCCACTTGGTAGCATCCAGTAATAACAATTTTTTGTAAAAGTTTGATAATAAAGTTAGTTTTTTTCTGTAAAAATTCAGCCTCAAAAAGGATTTTACTGCGAGAAACCCACCAATAGTTTGTTTTAGGAATCAAATAATATACAGTAAGTAATATACAGACCAATCTCATTGCTTTTACTTAGAATACCCCCAAGTGGTAGTGTTATTTCTCTAGATTGGGCCATTTGGTAGCCATTGGTAAGACCCTCAAACCGACCGGATCCCCCTGTCAGGCCTTAATGGGAGTACCCCCCC
>REGM01000055.1:963106-988178 GCA_004194415.1 Aurelia aurita | reverse complement strand
CCGCAAACCAGAACATACTTTTCTAAAGAACAGACTGACTATGTTCTTATGAATGTGGTGCTCTTGCTATCTTCAGGGTAAGGTTCTTACCCCAAGGACCCTTATGACTACGAGGAGCACGAAAGCTATATGCAGTAGGTATTTAATAAACTTGGGAGGCGTGATTGCATTCTAAATGTTGCAGGAAATAGTAATCTGTTGTGTTGTAGACAAAAATAAATTATATCATACAAATTTGCCAAACAATTTGCTTACCCTTTAAAACTGTCTGAGGTGTTTGGACTTAAAAAGGGCTGTGAGTTTTTATAAACTAATGTGATCAGCAGATGTTTAAAAAATAGCCCAGATTTCAGATTCACAAAATTTGTTATTTTTCAGGCAATTTATGATAAGTGTATCATCTGATAGGAACATGGAAAGAAATCAGACTGTTTTTGGTTCTTATCTTTGGGTGTCTTTTTCACAAAAATCAGTCTGTAGGTTCTTATTTTCCTATGTTCTTGTTTGCGGGGTTTTACTGTATGTTAAGGCATTCCTTCTGCGTTTACTTGGTTACTCAAGAAAGAAACAACCAGCCAAGATACATAGCTCAAATATGATATTTCGTTCTAGTCATAATAGGCTACACAGCAAATATCATTGCGAGTTTTTTCCTGTACCATACGTTTTCAAAAATGAAAAGTTGAGATAATCAGTCAAATTAGAACGTATTGAAAGTTTTCAAATATAGAATATCAACCCATGTCTGTTATAGAGTCAGGAGACTTCAGTACTAGGATAACAAAATGTTCTTCTTTACTTCCTCAGAAAATCTTGTGTTTTCTTAGGCCCTCAAATATTTTCCAGCATTACGCAGATATTTCAAACAATTGACTGAATTTCTACTTTGCCCATAGGTGGTGTTACTTCAAGCTCTTTGAATCGAAGAAGCCCCAAAAGAAAGGACATACGTGATGAAGATCTATTTGAGGCAGTGAAGGTTGTTTTACCATATGTTCGAGTAAAACATGTTCTTCCAAAAGGCTCAGTTGTTCTGCAAACTGCTTATCACCGTGGATTGTTCCAGAAGCCTTTTCCTCTAGATGTGGCATCTGGAGATAATGATAATGTTTCAAGTAGCAGTTGGGTGCGCACAGGGAATCGAAGGAGACATCGAGATTACGTGCGACCGAGGCTGTTCTTCCCATACTGCGATGAAGCAAAGGTATTTACTATTTTGAACAGCTTCAAGGTTGGCGCAATATATTGGAAGTCTCTTTTAGTGAAATTCGACAGGCGTGCTTGCTAGGGATTAGAGAGTTGTCAGGTTTTAGCATTTCCCATCAGCTTTAGCTCTCATTTGGTAATCGATTTATCTCGCACCAAGTTTCTGTTAATGGTAAGGAAATACCAAAATTTGATTGATCTATCAAAGATTTAAATAAGAAATCTGGACGATCAAAGAAAAAAATTATGGCGTCAGTATTTTTTAAATCTGTTACCCTGCAGAGATTATTGTTCCTGCCCGTTTCACCTTCCGCCTTCTGACTCACGTACTTTGTGCCTTGTACAGCCCGCCGAAAAGTGGCAGGGGGCAGATTGCCCCAGGCCCCTGCTACAGAAAGGCCCCTAAAAGATACAATAGACAGAAATAGTGCTAAAAAAAGGCGTCCCCCTTGTTATCAAAGAGTTTAGAGTGTTTGGTAGACCAACATGTTTTTAAAAGTAGTCACTGTCTATATAACCAAGGATCCCAATTTGGTTTTCTGCCCCAGGCCCCAAAAAATCTCTCGGTAGGCCTGGAATTGTAGGCTTTGTAGGCTTTGTATACCTCCCAACTGATGTTCTCTTCATTTCTCATAGGCATTCCTTCATGAACACATGCTAGCTGATGTTAACTCTTCAAACCTAAGAGCCGGGCGATTCACTGCAATGCCTGATATAATGCCGGGTATTGATACATTTGAAAGTGAAGGCATGATTTCAGAGCAGACGCTTGAACGATTCAAGTCTTATTCAGCTGATGTTGTCAATATTGATCGCAAAGTTTTGAAGAAGATGGGTCGAAGGGAGCGTGAATTGAAGAGAATGAATTCAACACAAAAAGCGTTTTCATTACTTTCAGGTGCGTATTCGTTGATGGATTTTATCTTTGCAACTTTAGGCTACTCTCAGGCTAGACTGATTACGCGAGTCTCAGTTTTCTGCATTGAATTGAATGATGTTATGGCTTCAAACTGAGAGTAGACTTGTATGAGAGAAAACAAAACAATCAGATTAAAATATTGGACGAATACAAGGTATCACGTCGTCAGTCTACTCTCAGGCTACTCTTTGATAAAGTTTTGATGAAATTCCCTCCAGAAATGGTTTTTTAAATTTCATTGTTCTGAAATTAAACGAAATTTCTTTCAATATTGTTAGTCGTTCTACTCTCGATTTCGGAATAGACAAGGGGGGCTGGAATAAACGGGGTGGGTGGAGAATTTCCCATAACCTAATAGTCTGGAATAAGAACGCCCTGGGTGGATTTTTTTCAAAAAATTTATAGCTGGGGGGGCATTTATTCCAGACCCGAGAGTATGTGTTTGAACCTTTTTGTTTTATTTAAGTACCGCCATCAAAAATAGGAGTGTTTTCAAAAGTGACATAGAAATTTTATAGTAATATAGAGAAGCTTTTAGAAATGCATTGATTGTTCTTAATGCAAATTTGTTATCATTATTTTCTATTTGTAGAAGATAACATCCATTTGGTGAACGTGCAACTCCAGAAGCGTGTAATGCGAGAATTTGGATACCCTGATTCATTTGCATGTGAAGTGTTCAGGCAAGCACCAGATATTATCGAGGACTCAAGTAGCAGCTCTGGATCGTCAAGGCAAAGCACTCTTTCCAAGGTCTGTTTCTTTTTCTGATTGTATTCTACGCAGCCCACAGCGTATTTGGCACTCTCTTCCACAGGAAATGAACGATTCAAATTCTTTACAACAATTCAAGAATAAAATAAAATTATGGAAAAATGTTGACTGCGACTGCAGGCTTTGCAAACAATACATTCCTGGACTTGGCTTTTTATAGTTTTATACATCTGAATTAGCTTTTTTATATATTTATATAGCTATGTAAGTTGCCAACTTTAAATAAATTTGATAATATATAATGGTCGGGATATGCTATTTAGGTTAAAATATGCAAAGCGAAGTTTCGACTTCTCTGGTGTCAAAATTGGATTGATATCCTTGACAACATTCGAGAGAAAGAATCAATCGCTCGTTTTAAAACAGGTTTTAGGGAGTATCTTTTGAATTTTTGAACGTACAGGACCCAAACACGACGCCTTGATAGAGTAGCGATTCATAGTCTTTTTCTCTTAAATATATATTGTTAATAGGTTGTTAATTTGTTGATTTTCCAAGCTGAAAGGAGTTTCGTGTATAGATATTGATAAACAAGAAATAAAAAAATTAATATTTGAAGAAAATGGATAAATGAGTGCCTGGAATTATCTTCAAAACTTGGAAGGGGCTCATAATTCAATAAATATTTATCAAGGGCCTCACATTTCTGCAATAGCACTAAAATGCAGCGCACACTCAGAGGAAGTATGGAGATAATCCTTGTCATCTTTATGAACGCAAAATTTTATCTTGGTTACCTGGTACCAACGAGCTGCTTCTTGTCAGTTTTTCAATGGTCAACACTTCGCTGAGTATTTGGGGCCAGCCTTCATTTCAAACGCATATTTTTTGTCCTTTTTTTGAAGCAAAATAGAAAAGGATTTTCTCTAACTGAAGAAGACGATTTGCCCCCCTCCCCCCTCCCCCAAGGTGATCCCTTCGTCAGATATGAGAAAAAGTTGCTTCGGTTTATCTTTAAGGAACCTTTAAGGACAGTTTATCTTTATGTGCCCTGGTAGAAAATTGAAGATAAAATTGATACCAACATCTCAGTTCTCTGGCCAATAATGATAGCTCTGATTTGAAAGCTCTGTATTATCGCAGTTTGGTCTTGTGTTCATTTTTATTTCTTGTTGCACCTTGATTTGAAAATGATCTCATCTTTTCATCAGTTATATCCTTTTCAAGCCATTAAGATCATAAGTTATGACCATTTTACTGGACCGCAGTGAAGATAGCAGTTCTTCTGTATGTGTCTAATATCTTTTATTTTTCATTCTAGATGGGTGGATCATCACCAAGTGAACCCGTCGCTGCTGCAGCACCCGATGTCACTATCCCTGCAAGTGAAGTATCACCTGTGGTTCTAAATGATGACTTATTAGCAAATCTACCCATGGATGATCATTGACAAGTAAGAGGAAAATATTGCATTCTAATAAGAATTTTAACCTGATGCCACAGTTGTTTTATCTTGATTTTTTGTTTCATTACAACAATAAGTACATGGTGAGTAAGAAGACTTGCACCTTTTGGAAGATTCTAGAAAGTAATCTAATGCAAGTGGGTTCTTTCTGCGTGCCAAAGTCCTCGTTTTTTTTTCTAGTAAGTGCTATTGTTCTTTCTAGTAGTTACGTATAGTGTTATGTTCGTATTTCCTGTTTTATGTAATTGCCATGAGGTAGATAAAGTTTTTCGCTCCTCATGGTATTGTTCTAGTAGTAGGGTATAGTATTTTGTAAGTAGTGTAATTAGTAATACGTATTGTAAGTTTTTAGTGGAATGTAAAAAAAATGTCCTCGTCAAATATTTTTGAGGTTGAATATGGGAATACATAAATTTTCTTTTAGTTTATATTTGTTTGTATTTTTTGCCAATTTTTGTTGAAATTTTGTCGTTGGCTATCTTGTTTACAATTTTTGCTTGGCCTTATTTATTTTTTCTTACATTTTAGGGTCGTCTTCATGATCACAAATATCCCAGTCTCCCAGGGACGTTGCTGCGAAGTTTGTAGACACTAATTTAATCTAAATCTTTTAATAATGATAATAATTTATTTTAACCATCATCGGGGATAATGACTGAACTAAAGCTTTATGTGGTTGGGGATTGATTAGGGAGTTCATATCCGATGCTGTTTACTCTTTCCGTTGTTTGGACGTTAGGCTGTTTGACTTTCGCGTTTTTTTTCATGTTGCTCCTGGACTCATTATTTTCGTGTAGTTTCGCTCCCTGAACTGATATGTCGCTACAACTCACTGAAGGAGCAACAACAACAACAACATCAATTCAATTCAATGAGCGAAAGTGAAGGGATTTAAATCACGAGTCTGCGTTGCTCCCACCCTGGTTGAAGATTGGGCAATTTGTTTGACTGTGGTGCAGGTTTCATAGATAGCCCAAAAAGTTTGCAAATATGATAATTTTTAGAAGACATGAAGAAGGGCAGGGGACTTTTGATGTTACTTATTAACTAGGAAAACACATATTTTGGTGACGATGAGGGATGTACAAATGTGTATATTGGAATGTAGAATCGGTAGAATTGAAGGAAAACGAGATAGGTTTAAACTCCCACTTTAATGGTTAAACTGATTAACTTCGACGAGATGGCTTGTATGAATTCATTTTCAACCTTAAAGGGGCTCCGTCTCTAAATCGTTGTTGAAACGGTGATTTTGCAGTTTTTTGATAGGCAATCTCACACAGACTTTCATCCGTTTATTTCAATAATGAAAGCGTTATTTTGAAGATGAATCCTTATACTTTACAGAGGAACAAACCATACGTTCATATCTTTTACGATTGCTCAGATAACAGTGAATTTTTAATGGTCACTTTTTTCGTGGCTTAGGTGAAGCCACCAAACAAACTGCAGAAAACAATGGACACTGTGCCTAAAACAATGGTGTTTACAGTTTTTTTACAGTTTGGTGACGGAGCCGCTTTAGACATAAAGATGGAACAAGATAATCATTATCGATATTTTTGATGCAGAAAAACTATTTTTTCGGACTCGGAAGCAAATTATCCCGAGAGCAACAACTGCATTTTCTTTCCAATTTCTGAATTGGAGTGATTTGATTGAAAATTTCTTAAAGACTGACAGTGTGGAAAGTTCCATATAATATGCTGCTGCAAGAAGTTCGATGCGCTAAAAGACTGGATAGATAAAGAGTTGAAGGAAATTCCCAATTTTTACCAAATAAAGCTTGACCGACACAAATCTTCGACGTGAGCAATAGCTAGAAATCTTAAACATTCTTGTTTTACTTATCTTTTTCTTCCGATGCTCATCTTAGGTTTATAACACTCGTATCTTATAGATGTAGTTTCCTTAATAAGAATCTTTCGATATAGTTTCTTCAAATTAGATCTTTGTTACACATCTGTACATGTGCTAATACATGAAATTTGGTTAAAATTGTACAGAAATTGTAGTTATTAATTGCTGGAATGTATTTTAATGAAGCTGTTGTAACAAAGAATAAATGTTAGTCCTGCAAGTTTTTTGTCGTTAACTAGTCGTTAACAAGTTTTTTTGTCGTCCGATGACCAAATTTTGTGAGAATCATGGAAGGTTTCGTTGTTCGTAAGGGGCTGGAACCAGCCGAAGGGAAATATCAAGTTTCTATCATCGGTATTTTGCTTTATCCAATCAGATATGCGGTTTTATCAAAAAAACCTTCCATAAAATTTGATGCTCGTTTGCTCCTTGAATTTTGCAAGCAGAATGCCACTCTCCTCCGCATAAGCTATTATTTAGCAGCGGAAAAAGAGTGGAAGAATGCAAGAATGCATAAACATAACAGCAACAACGACAACAACGAAGTTGAAAGGGAAGGGCGCGGACTGATCTGATTCAGAGTGGAGTGATTTAGGAGCATTAAAATGTCGTTTATACACAAGAATACATAAGAAAATCAAGCCAGCTACCTAAAGATGCTCGTCAGGAACTTCAGCCAGCGACTTGGGAACACTTTGCATTCTAATACAAGGCAAAGAATTGCGAAGAGTTGGACATATGTGCAAGCTAGGCCGGGAGGGCCTAATATTAATAATGAAAACAATAGGAAATATGGATGGGTTGTGCTTGGATCGATTGCAGGAGCCGCAGCTACTTTAGGTTAATGGTTTCATTATACAATGCGAGGATATTTTATTTCTTAAATCAGTTTTTGAGGATACATATGTAGCTCACATATTGACTGGTTTGGTTTGGCTGTTGTTTGCTTCACTTTTTCCATGAAAAGTGTTTGTTTCATTTCAAATCGAAGAAGCACGACCACAACGAGTCTTTGTTTGCAGAAAGAGCTTCTAGGTTTTGTGGGGCAGTGATGAAAGTGGTTGACTTCGCAGCCCAGGGGGTACTTGACTTTCATTACTGGCATTTGTTTGCACACCAAAAGATTTTTCCACTTCCTGTTCCAGAATTTTAGCCTTAACAAGCGCGCTAAAAATCAGGGGAAAATATTTCCCAAAACCTACAATTAGACAGAGTAACGTTGAAATTGCAACCTGATGTACTTAAACAAATACCCCTTTTTATAGTCAGCTCCAGGAAAGGAGTGTTCCTTTGATATCTGGCAATAGAAGAACTTGGCAAAAACAATACCCTGAAAAACCATACATCCCCGTTGGACAACGTATAACGTATACTAAGTACCCCTGGGCTTTGCGGCCAGATTAATTCAAAGTGTTGTGATTCAAATTCCCACCACACTAGATCAATGTTACGACAAGGGGTTGTTGTCTTTATTAGCACTCAGTTGCTTCTGCAGTCCCAGTTATTGGTGCTAAAAATGGCAACTTCATCTTCATGAGAACTTTACAGCAAAGTCGGTTAGAATTTTGCCAAGATCATGTTTGCAAAAGGTGAAAAATTGTGCATGAAGATTACAATATGAGAAAATATTTTAACAAATTTAAAAAGAATAGGCTGTTGCAGTAGTTAGTGAACATTGTAACAAATAATGAATTTAGAAATGGCCAATAATAGTTATATCAAGCGTGGTGTTCTTCTTCCCTTTTAGGATTGATCAAATTCTCACAGGGCAAAGCAGAGGTAGAAAAGAGGAGAAAGATTGTGATTCTTGGATCTGGATGGGGTGCTGTCAATTTCCTGAAGCATCTAAAGCGTGATGCTTTTGATGTTTCTGTTGTTTCACCTTCAAACTATTTTCTTTTCACACCTTTCCTTCCAAGTGTGACTGTTGGAACTGTTGAAGGAAGAAGTACAGTTGAACCAATAAGGAAAATCATGAGAAAATATCATAAGAATGATGCGCAGTTTTATGAGGCAGAATGCATGAATGTTGATGTAGGAGAAAATAAAGTGTATTGCAAAGATACATCGGGTAAGTATGATTAATCATAACCTTACTTATAGATTTGAAAGATTTCAAATATATAGAAAACTAAAGCGAAACTCTGACTGACCTGTGTTTGCTGAGTAGTGATCAATTGCATCACCTAATTTTGGATGTTTTAAACATTGTCCCTAAGGGGTATGAAATACAGTTGAACCTTTCATAACTTGAACTCTCAAAAATACTGGATTGCGAAAATTTTGAGGACACGCCCTTTACTTTGGCTTAGAACGCTTCTCTCGATTCCATCTTTACCAATGTCATTGGAAACTTTGACAATTTTGTAACAGTTTTCTATGAATCACCATCTTTGGGAAAATTTTTGGGCAAAGACCTTATACTTTGTCCTAGAATGCTTCTCGCAATCCAGTACTCTTAAAATACCTAACTTGAACTCTCAAGGGAGACAGAAATTTGATCAAGTTAATAAGTTATTTGAGATATCTGGAGTTATATGGGTACTTAAGCTAAGTGAGTAGAAATGTTAAATTGTTTGGGATATTGAGTAGTTTGAGTTAACCATGTTTGAGCTATTGAGTTTTCATTGTTTTTCATCCACCTTTGAGATGTTTCGAAACTCTGTGTTTTGTTTCCATTATAAAGAAGATCCTTTAGACATATGATGTCATAAACTTTGATGACGTCATGAATTTTAAAATTGCTGATGTCATCCAAAATGAATAAAATTATACATCATCTGAAAGCTCTCATTGAGAGCTATTGAATGGAGATATTCTGATGATCTTTGATCATCTTGGCAAAAACTAGACTCACTTCTTTTATTTACCACCTGACCACAAGAAGAGTTTTTTTCAAATTGGTGTGGACTTAGTCTGAGTTCATCAGTATGTACTACTTGTTATTTCAGGAATTGTTGGGAAAAAGAGTGATTTTTCATTAGATTACGACATCCTTGTTGTTGCTATTGGCGGAGAAACTGCAACTTATAATACAGAGGGTGTAAAGGAGCACACATATTTCTTAAAAGACATTGAAGATGCACAGAAGATCAGACGCAATATCATGGATCATCTTGAAACTGCTGCTTACCCAGGCCAGACGGATGAAGAAATTCAGAGGCTGTTGCATTTTGTTGTTGTTGGAGGTGGGCCAACAGGTAGGGAAGGACTTCATTGGGAGAAATACAATTTCAATACAATAAGAAATGCTTGAATAGTGATTTAATGGGGGCAGTTTTCATGATACTACAGTAAATATGCAATACTAATTTTTGAGATTAGTAAGTCTTGAGTTTGTTGAAAAACATTCATTTTATGTGTTATTGATATCAAGGGCTTCGGTTTTGTTATTTTTGAGATGAACAATCTATTTTTGGCTTTGTCTTCGAGGCAAATTAAATGTCCCCTTGGTCATAATTAACCTGACAGATAACGTTACTGCATGTAAGGAAATATCAGTTATAGTGTGCAAAAACGGTTTAAATATGTACCAAATTCGCATGTTGTACGCAAAAATTAAGGAGGGAAAATAGCAGCGACCTAAAATTTAACAACGTAGAAGCACGGTTCAATTTCATTTTTGTATCGAATTGATCCTATTTTTGTCCCTATAGCAAATTGTTCCAGCTTAATGAGGAGTGAAAATAGACCCATGTAGTAAGTGTGACAATAAAAAGCACTTTATTGATACCATAACACTTTACGATATTTGCGCAGGCATGTCTGTTCTTGCCCAGTATGTAGTATCGGTTTTACAGTATCTTGCCATTGTGGTATTTTCCCTTGCCGCATTATTCCCTAACATCATTTTCTCTTCAAATCTGCATCTTTCTTTGCTTTTTAGGCGTAGAATTTGCAGCAGAACTTCGAGATTTCGTTGGCAATGAAATTTCCAAGTTATATCCAAGTATCAAGGATAAGATCAAACTCACACTTATCGGTGGATATCGAGGAGTATTGAGTACGTACGACCAGGAGGTATGTATGCGTCTCTTTGCACTGTTCGTGTGTGTGTTTGTTTGTTTCTTGCTTTCTTTCTACGTAGCATCTGTAGGTAGCATTTAGAAGCACTGAAAAGCTAAACTTATCGAAGCAATGCCCTAATCCAGTTAATTGAAATTCCTATATTTTGATCTCACAATGTTACGTTTTTTGTTCACATTCATCACTAAAGGGACCATTACTTACTTACTTTGTCGAGCTACTTGCTTAAACATATTGAGCAAGACTTCCCACTCCTTTCTGTTTTATTGATTTGAAACAAGGTCACTCCGACCTTGTAATGCTATCCCTGCCATTTGAATTAGGGGTGTTTGTTTTTATATCGTAATTCAGAAGTTTTTAACGTTTATTTTGTATTTTTTTACTTTTAATTTTTGGTGAATTAAAACTTTCTTCCTTTAGCTTGGAATGACTCTCCTCACTATATGTAGCAGGTTTTGACCTTTGACAGAGCAGGGATTCGAAAGGTTACCGAGACAGTTTTATTTCTTTCATAGATCAGTAATTATGTTGAAGAGAAATTCACGGATGACCGAATCAACTTGGTAAAAGGTGTACGAGTGAAAGGTATCGACGAAGATTTCATAAAGCTGCAAGATGGAAAGACCAAGGAAATGATTAATCTACCATACGGAATGTGTGTTTGGGCAGCAGGAATGTCCCCGAGGGCACTGACAAAGAGCATGATTCGAAGTATACCTGGACAGAAAAATAGGTAAGTGTTTTTTGATGTTGTGATAAGAAATTATTCAATGTATTCACAATAACTGATATTGTGTTGCGATGGTTTAGGCCGATTCCGTTATGGCGAGAAAAAAAATCTCTTCGCGAGCTTTAGAGACAATCTGTTGATGACCTTCTTCGTGGAGAATTCAGTCATTGGACTTTCTCATAAGAATCAAAGTGCTTACTCAAACCAAAGAAAGAACGATTCATTTTAATCTCGCTGATAGCTGTGGCTAAATTTGGGGTGGACTAGACTGAGGCTAAAGCCTCAAGATTCATCGAAGAGTGGAGATTATTTATGGTAAAGAATCAAATGATGTGGGAAAGTAACTTTAAGCATTGTGAAATGAAAGCCATTGCCTAAGATAGTGACTTAATTCTATGTGAAGTTAATTTGACTTGATTTCACTTTGACAAGGATCCAATGTTTAGTGCCATCCCTTCTGGAGAATGTTATAAAACTGTCGTCTTAAATGTATTCGTAACTCGTACTTTGAGTCATGACAGGGGCGCAGCTAAAGGAAGTTATTAGGGGGAGTGCAAACCCCCAATTTGCCGACTAAAATGGGCGTTCCTAGTGTTTAATTTCCGACAATAATACATGTGGTCAACGTTGCTAGCCAATTTGCTGACAAATTAAAAGTTAAGGGTGCGGTACTCCCTTGCTCCCCATTGGCTATATTGGCTATATTGAGGGTACACCCCCATATCCCTGAGTCATGAAGTTGCTGACTTAACAGTTTTATGCATCACTTTTTTTTAGTAGATCGGTGTGTTTTGCCTTGATAGAACTGCTTACCTATGGCTACTTTCTGGACTTAAATTATAAATGATGCATTTTACTCCATACAATTAAATCCTTAGAAATNTGAGTCATGAAGTTGCTGACTTAACAGTTTTATGCATCATTTTTTTTTAGTAGATCGGTGTGTTTTGCCTTGATAGAACTGCTTACCTATGGCTACTTTCTGGACTTAAATTATAAATGATGCATTTTACTCCATACAATTAAATCCTTAGAAATGCATTGTTGACAGATGAGTATTGTCAGGTAAAGAACGCAAAAGGAGTATTCAGCATTGGGGATTGTGCAACTATCGAGATGAAAAAGTTGGTTCATGATGTAACTGATTTATTTGAAAAGGCTGATGAGAATAAGGATGGTTCTCTGTCTATTGACGAGTTTCAAGGTATGCTTTACTCTAGTATGTCACAGTTTTTCTTACCTCATTAATGCAAGCGTACCTCAAGTGATTAACGAAGGATAGCGTTTCAAAAATTGCAAATATAGATTAGAAAAGCAATTTAAAACTTTTGCTTTATGTGCAAGAAGGTAAAACCAAATAAAGTTCAGCAATAATAACATTTTGACTCCCACGAGCGAGAAGGTATTTGTGAAATTGCAAAAATGTAAGAATGATCTTTGCAATTCCGTTGCTCGCTTCAAAAGCTGGACAGCACTCAAAACATCCCGATTTTGCATGTTGAAAGCAGCCACAAAAAGATAAGCTGTGAAAAATAATGTTAATGAAAAAATAATTTGAGCCTTGATCTACTTACGGAAAAAATTTGTTTGCACGTAATTCATGTTGTCTTTATTTGCAAATAGAATTATAAATTAAAATTAGTACAGCATCAAATCTAAAGCTTTTAATACGCAAACTTTCATTGCTTGTAGCGATAATGGAGCACGCCAAGAAGCTCTATCCACAAGTTACCTTGCACTTCTCAACAGAATACAATGAATCATTGCAAAGGTAGGAGATTATAGTTTTTATTTCAAATATTTGTTTTTTGTCATTACGGAGTGCAACGAAGGAAGATGAATATGGCTAGTAGGAATAGACGATTGCGCTAAAGATTGCATCAGGGAATTTTTTAGCGTGATCAATGATAAATCGACCAATCGATCAATTCATACAGACGACATGATCAATTCGCGCTCGAAAATCAATTTTGGGGTAAATGAAGCCATTACAAAGTAAGCTTCGCACTGGGATTTTGAGAATTTCCCCTCGTTTATTTATCGCAATAAATAAATTCAAAAAGCTTGGAAGCTGTCAAAATCATGCCAAAACTTCAGCAGATGGATAGACGAATATCTAAAAGGAAGATTGACTTTGAAGAAGTGACGAGCAACTTACAGCCGACAGAGTTTGTGGTGCTAACTACGAAATTATCGACACAAAGGCTAAGTTTTTCACAGCTTTCTTGACCTAAATGTTTGTTTTGCTTTTAACAACAGCATGTGCGTGTGTTTATTTCATAGGTTTAGGTCTGACTGACAATTGTTACCTATCCTTTCCCTACTCACTATCGCAAGGTAGAATAGAGGAGAAATTTTATACAACTTTTTGCAAATTTCCTATAGAAACCTATAGACATTTTCTGAAGATTTACCCCAAAACAAGATGGCGTCGTGTTTTCAACGCTGCTGTGACGTCACACCGTCTGTATCAATCGAAATTTTTTCAGATGCAAAGGATCATGGTAAGAAATTCCCTGACACCATCTTTAGCGCAATTGTCTATTTCGGGTCTTATGTGGTTAAGTTCGGAATTGTAATTGCATTCTTGTGATATTTGAGTTTTTCCTTCAAAATTATCTTTCTACCCTCGCTCCACTGATTATCCTTATAAATAGTCGTGGTTTGAAAGAATTTAGTTTCATGAAAATGCAAGATTGAAGAAAATTATTTCAGAGCTTTTAATCAAAAATTTTGCTGTGATTTACTAGATTCCATTTTGTTACTTCTACCTCTAGATGCTTTCAGGAAGCTGACCAAAATTCTGATCAGAGGTTAAGCATCGAAGAATTCAAAACACTTTTATCAGAAATCGATGGTGAGCTGAAATCACTTCCTGCTACTGCACAAGTTGCTACGCAGCAAGGGAAATACCTGGCAAACCTCATCTGCAAAACCCAAGATGAGGTTGGCAAAGAGGCAAATCAAGACTTAGCATCTCTTGGTGTCCAGCCATTCAAATACCGCCATCTTGGATCCTTCGCATATGTGGGTAATAATCAAGCTGTATTGGAGCTGCCAATCATAGGCTCATTCAAAGGACTATGCGCCATGTGGTTATGGCGTGCGGCCTATACGAATGAATGCGTTGGTTTACGAATGAAAGTGCTGGTAGCATTTGACTGGTTGAAAGCTGCAGTATTTGGAAGAGACACTTCAAGAATCTAGCCAAGTATTGAGCATAATAAGAATGGGGTGCGAGTATGACGCCATAAAGTAAGTCCGCACATATAAGAAATTCAAAATCTTAAATCAAGCTGTCTAGTTTCTTACATGCAAAGTAAATATCTTCCGAAGGGGCTGGCAGATTTCTTATATGAACAGTAAGAAACTGCCTTTTCATATGGGATGCTTTCCTCTGTCAGAAAGTATTTTTAAAATTCTAGGACCAGGCTGAATATGGTAAATTCAATATGATTTAGGATATCCTAATCTTACTAATTATTTAAGTCTAAAGATCTAGGTAATTTGATATCATTTCTTGTGTTAAAATATGAAATATGAAGACTGTAATACAATTTTAACATTGCCATAAAATTCATTTTTTCACCATTTATAAGAAATTGAAAAAATCAGGGTTTCTAGTTTCTTATAAAGGAGAAAATATTTCCTATGCTGGCAAGCTGCAGATTCTTGCATGTCCGTTTCTTATATGCGGGGACTTACTGTAATGTAGTCGAGGATATTTAAAGTCTGTCTCAAATCGGATGTCACGTGAAAATGTCCGCGAATAAAAACAATTGCAGTGTATTGCATGATTAGTTTTGCGTTATCGCAAATCTTACGTGACATCTAATTTGAGACAGACTTTAGTGTCATGGGTTGGCACGCACAGCTTATACCGACAGACAGCCAGGACCACAAGCAGAGTGTCGGGAAAAAATTTGGACTATTAATTCAGTTTATGTAACTGAATATATTTAAATTTTAATGCATTTTGCACCCTGAATAGTGAATATTTAATATTTTACAACAATGGGATTTTTGGTTTAAATTTTTAAAAATCATACCGGTATACTATTTTTAGCACGTACGCACATATTTTGAGGTATAATTTATATCCGTTGTTTCTCTTATTAATCCCTTTGCACATCCAAACGTTTTAGAGTTTGCTGTCCGAACGAATGAGCAGCTGAAAAACTTTGGAAAATCGATATAAAATTGAGATGCAAAGTCACGTTTTGGGATTTTAATGGTCGACAAGGCAACTCACAAATGTATAGAAAGGACTGGAAGCCCAAAACTCGTTGTGCACGCAAGTGGTGTTGTTTAAACATGAGACATGAAGTCGACTTTCTTCGCAAGAAGAAAGATATATTAACAATCTTGCCTACATTTACGAGCTAACTATTCGGCCGTATAAATCTAATTGTTTGCAGACGCTAGTCGCTGATCGCTTGTCAGTTCGTGTGCCAATCAAAAGCGATAGAGCTGTTGTTTTACAAAATTCGCCTTTGCTTGGCCTCTGCGGAGGAAAGTGGTTGTGGTTGTAGAAACCGCCATTTCAAACAAATTTCAAAGGGCAAGTGTGGTAGCAAGAGTGGCAGCAACAGTTGCAGCAACAGTTACAGCATAGTAAATTTGTGGCACGCAAATCGACACTGACACCCAGATTGCGAACAGAGAACTAAGTTTTGTAAGTTGAGTCACAATTTGATAGGGCATAGGGGGATTGATTTGGCATGACCAGAGCAACAAGGTTTTGGGGTTTGGTTGTTGATGTTGTTGGGTAACTCTAGTCTTGTGCTGGACTGGAGCCGCCCCCTCCTGTGACTATGGCCACAATATGCTAATTTCTGTCTGTCTGTCAAGTCATATTGGTTGTGCTCCCAGTGCCAAGTTGGAAAGTTTGCACAGTGTGCAGAGGTTTTCTTTTTCATTTATGTCACTTAACCCTTTCCGACTTTGCGTCCCCATCTATCTGGTCCACACACACAAAAACGACCAACAAATAAAGGTCCCCAGATTGGCTTCAAATTTGGTACAAAGCATAACTTCGACCTACTGATTTCAAATCGGGAGACAGTTTTTCAAAATATTGTCACAAAAGTGGCACAAGTGCACTTAGATGGCACAAAATACTCTCCTAAGTAGCAACATGTAGTAATCATCCAATTAGGACCATACTTGGCACAAAGTACATTTTAGACCTGCTGATTTCATATCTCATAACTTCAACCATGTCAAAAAAGAGGCACGAATGCCGTAAAGTGGGACAGAATATCTGGTCCCACTTGGACAAACGGCCAAAAATTAAGTTGATCCGATTGCCTCCAAATTTGTGAAGGTAGAAGCTTTCAAATCTGGGTCCATATCAAGTTTCTTTTGAGATTTCTTTATTTCACAAAATGTGCCATCATTTTCTCATAGGCAAGATGGCGAGTGCTCAGACAGCCGTGATAGCTAGCATTGAGGAAAGTAAGGGACCTGATTCCTCTGTCATATGTGACTTCTTGGAATTCACAACGAAACATGAAGACGAAAGTGGTCTTATAGCTGGCGACAAAATCATCCTACCTGATATCAAAGAGAAAGCTGGCTTCAGTTTCATTGAAGCAAAAGCAGAACAAATGCCTCCTTATGATGAGCGAGATGAAGACTTATATGAGGACTTTGATACAAGGCTTTGTGTCACGGTTCATGTAGATTCCAGTAAACATAATGCTGATGGGGAGTTGAAAAAGAAAGTCAAAAACTGGGTTTTCAAAGAAAATATCCGTGACAGCATAAAAGTTGTAAACGAAGAACTTATTACTGGACAGGAAGGGAATCATATTGTTAAGATCACAGTCTTGTTAGATCCATGGTATTTCGATGATGGAAGTATCAATTTCGTTGGATCAACTTTCAATGATGAATTTTGGAACAAATATATGAATGGGTTAATCAAGGAGGGAGTCTGTTATGTGAAGAGGAAGGTACCACCGACACTACAGACCAATCTGCGAAAGAATCTAGATGAATTGGCCAAGAAGACAGAAGTTGACTATCATCCGAATTCAAATGATATTGTGAGGGATTTGGTTCATCCTGCTTTGTACCCATTTATCAAAGGTGTCAGCAAAATGAAGAAAGACTACAAGCAACCACCAAAAGAGAAAGAGCCTAAAGACTTCTGGGGACGAAAGTATGAGAATTCTAAATTTCAGTGGTTACCTGCACCCTTCAAGATCACTGAAGATGGAAAATGCTTGATTCAGGAGTACATAAACAATCTTGACCGAAACATGTACCCTGAGTTGTATGCAGATCTGCAGTCATTGTTTGAAATATTCCTGCCTTATTTTGAGGAGGTATGGTCCTATGCAAAAGCCATGGAATTTTTTCATGGTGACGATGGTGATGTTCCGGACATTGGTGTGATACCCCCAATAGAGAAGAAGCCAATTTCATTCAAGGGTCAAGAGTTGCAAGTTATTGCCAAGATAGTTGAATATACTTTGCAGCCAGGGCAAGCATATGAAGGAGTTTGGCATGCTGAGGGAATGTCCCATGAAAACATTGTTATGACTGGTAAGACCTAAGAATAAGCTAAATTGTTTTAGTTGAAAAGCATTGTTTGCCTCTATTCTTATCAAACAAAAAGTATTTGTTCTACCCAACATTGGGGGGGGGGCAGTGACTGCACCCCCCTGACTCCCTGGTGTCTGCCACGTGCTTTGATAACAAAATGATCTTCAGCCTGCACGCAGCCTCAACTCCATTTTTTTTCATTTAGTATTCTTTATACACAAATTAACCCCTCAGCAAATTAGAATATATAACAACTACTTGCAACGATAAAAGTTTGAAGAATATAAACCTACAGCCCTATAAAACCTAACCATTGCTGATCTTCTAGGGAGTTGTGTTTGAGAGTCTAGCTCTTTAGATGCGTTTTAAGTTCTTTTTAAAACGATTCAGTGTTGGCAGCTCACGCATTTTGGCAGGTGTGTCATTTCATATCTTGAGAGCTAGCCTTTTTTTGCAAATTCAGTCCTATATCTAGGGATCTGGAGATCTTTACAGTGCCTCGTATTGTAGGTCGAGTGGAAAGATCTCAATTGGTATTTATCCCATATAGGCTTTCAGAGCATAGTCTGTTCATAATCTTGTAGGTCATGACATTCTGATCGTAACGGAAAAGATTTTCTACGTTTAACCAGGAAGCATACCAGTGATCCTTTATTCGTGCGTTTTTAAGGAGGAGTTGCGGCTGTGTGCAGGATATAAATTTGCTGTTTTTAATTAATTTGTAAGAACAATGCTATTCTTGATGATAGATGATGTCTCTTTAGAGAGGAGATGTGCATGACTTATGATCACAAGCATAGGTTCCAAATCTTTAAAAAGGTCGGTGTAAAATTCTGTGACCTATTTCTTTGAATGGAATGGCTTGAAAGAAACTTTAGCTACTTTGTAATAATTCTACCGTTGGACTTTTCAGAAATCTTCAATATTTTCAGAATTAGAGTGCTTTTCTTCTTTTTTAAGAATTCAAGAAAAATTTTGAAAAAAACTTAAAACCATCGTAATTTCTAAACNCCAAATCTTTAAAAAGGTCGGTGTAAAATTCTGTGACCTGTTTCTTTGAATGGAATGGCTTGAAAGAAACTTTAGCTACTTTGTAATAATTCTACCGTTGGACTTTTCAGAAATCTTCAATATTTTCAGAATTAGAGTCCTTTTCTTCTTTTTTAAGAATTCAAGAAAAATTTTTAAAAAAACTTAAAACCATCGTAATTTTTAAGCTTTTGAGGACACATCGAATAATTTTCCAGAAAAACATAGTTTATGAACGTCTACAATATGCCATCAAGCAAAAGTCTTTCACTCTTCTGGTTTGCGATTTAGAAATTTGATGACGTCACATCCTCAAATGAGTTGAAATATGAAATACGATGTAATTTCGAAAATATTCAAGATTTCTGAAAAGTCCAACGGCAGAGTTGTAGCAAAGTAGCTAAAGTTTCTTTCAAGCCATTCGTTTCAAAGAAATATGTCGCTGAATTTTACACCGACCTTTTTACAACAATTTAAAGATTTGAAACCTATGCTATGATCACATGGATTCTGTTATGCCTGTCTTCATGAAGCTACCAACTTTTAATTGCAAACATTTTTCTTATTACTTTAAATCTTTGATGGACATTTTTTTGGAAAACTACCATTTTTCATTTGAAAAAAACGTTCTTCCAAGATTAAAACGGAAAAATATGACCAAATTTTTCGTGATGAAACCCCAGTGATATGATTGGCATATCCCCATACCTTAAAATAGTATGGAAAAGATAATACATTCTGGGGCTGACTTTTGGATAATATGTAACTGATGTGGTACTTCTGTATTTTAGCGGTTAAGGTGTAAGTATTTTTGAAAACTCATCTTTTTCTTCCATTTACAAAATCTCTGTCCACACCACGAGCGTTTCAAAAATCTCCCCGTCCACGCAAAAACGCTACGGGAAAACGGCGTTTTCAAAATTATTAGCTTTGACGAGCTTTTTTCAAAATAATCCGTTTTGGTGACCGAAAACTCCGTTTACGGGTGGACGAGAACCCTAAACGGAGAAAAAAACGCGTTTTCATAAATATCCGAAAAGATATGGACGAAAAGAGAACAGATGCAGGAAAAAGTTTCCCTTTTTTCCCCAATTTAGATTTTCCTTTTGAATGTTTTCCAGGCTCTGGTTCAAAGGGAATTTTTCCTGGCTCGTTCTCGTTTATGGCCCCCTGAAAAGCAGTCCTTATGGACTGACGGGGTTACCGTGCCTAAAAAAGTAAATGGGGTAGTTTTGCTGTTATGACGTTTCAAACAAGTGGACTTTTTTGTTCCGCTAGNAAAATAATCCGTTTTGGTGACCGAAAACTCCGTTTACGGGTGGACGAGAACCCTAAACGGAGAAAAAAACGCGTTTTCATAAATATCCGAAAAGATATGGACGAAAAGAGAACAGATGCAGGAAAAAGTTTCCCTTTTTTCCCCAATTTAGATTTTCCTTTTGAATGTTTTCCAGGCTCTGGTTCAAAGGGAATTTTTCCTGGCTCGTTCTCGTTTATGGCCCCCTGAAAAGCAGTCCTTATGGACTGACGGGGTTACCGTGCCTAAAAAAGTAAATGGGGTAGTTTTGCTGTTATGACGTTTCAAACAAGTGGACTTTTTTGTTCCGCTAGTAATTTCTAAATTTGCGAATTTTTTTTCTTCCAGGTATCTATTTCTTGGATAGGGACCCTAACATTGTTGGTGGTGATTTAAGGTTCAAGCGAGCATTTACTGTGAATGAACGAAGCAAGGTATTATTCAGCGTGCCTCAAACACGTCCAATGGTAGTCAATGAGTTTGCCGGGGAAGGATTCGTGCCACTGGGCTACTTTCCAACAGAGCAAGACTATCTGCTGGTATTTCCAAACTGCCATATTCACAAAATCGCCAAGATGGTCAATACTTCACAAAGTGAGAAGGCAAGCCGTCGAATTGTTGTTTTCTTTTTCATCAACCCAGAGAAGAAGATAATATCAACGCGAGAAGTTCCACCTCAGCAAAATGTCATTTCACTCAGAAATGCTAAAAATTACCGATTAGAGCTCATGGCTGAGAGGAAATATGACAAGGAGTTGCTTAATGTTCGAGATATTGAACTGTGTGAACATTGAACCCTTTTGTGGACAGTTTTATAACGATGGACATAAATTAGCGAGCTGTAGAAGTACACAGTATCATCATCACACTCAATACAACTAAATACTATCACGAGATGGTAAGGGAAAATCTGACAAGAGCTGACCGATGAAGGAGATAATGATTTGTGCTAACGTTGAACTTTTTTGAGGACAATAAGCCAAACGAGCAAACATTGTTTGCCAAACATCGAGGAATGCTCGCCAAAAAATATTTTTCTGTCGGCTACGTTGCAAAACATGTGAGAAGAGTTAAGCTGAATTTGTTGGGTAATATTTTGAAAGATTTTAAAATGTTTTTTAAGCATTGTTTTGCGAGGTGGCCAAACAGACCAACAGTTTGCTTGGCAAGCAAATCTCAAGTGTTGGGAAGCAATGTTTGTTCCTTTGGCAAGGGCTTTATTAGCCTGCGTCACAGACCATAAAAACTTCCTCTGTTTATGGTCTGTGACGCAGGCTAGGGCTTTATAAGCATGGGAATCACATTTTTAAAAAACATTGCACGATTGGTTAATGCATCTTTCGTTTGATTTTATGACTTGAAAGGAACTTCAGGTACTTCATTATAAGTGGTCATTGGCAATCTTTGATATCTTGATTATTTTCTGAATTATTGCATTTATATATTTTTATTGAAAGAATTCACGAAAAACTTTGAGAACAATTTAAATCGTTGTAAATCCTAAATCAATAGAGGAAAAACGGTACAATCTTTAAGAAAACCATAGTTTCTGAAGGTCAATAAATATGGCTGTAAGCAGAAATCCGTAGCTTTTCTGGTTCATGATTTAGCAATTTGATGACATCATAACTGGAACACTGTTTGAAACACAGAAGACGTAATAATTCTGAAAATAATCAAGATATCAAAGATTGCCAATGGGAAACTTGTAGCAAAATACCTGAAGTTCCTTTCGAGCCATTAAATCAAACGAAAGATGTATTAACGAATCGTGCTTTTTTTTAAGATTTTTTTTTTTTTATATTCCATCTAAAAATTTACAATACACATTACTTATTACACTACTTAAACTACTTTACAATACTACGAAGACGATACCACCGGGAGCAAAAGACTATGACAACCCAGTGGCCATTTACATGAAATATTAAAAAGAACAATTATATAAACTAGACCTTAGTGGTTGCGTGTGGTGTAAAAAAGTGTGAACTGAGCTTAATCAAACCGACCAGTCTGAGCTTAATCAAACCGACCAGTTTTAAGATTTGATGCCTATGCTGGCTTTATATCAATGCAAGAAGATGTTAAAGGTATCGAACCAGTGGAGCCGAATATCATCTCACTCAATTCAGCGAAAGGTTTTTTTGTATAGAATTTATGTTGATATAAGTCATGTTTGTAACTTGCGCTTCCAAATGCAAGAAACGACCTTCTTATTTTCGATGTACCAGGTTGCAAAACCCATCAGAATGATTTCTTTCCGACGAAAGTGACAAATATATGCAAAATATTTCCTGATAGATTCTTACTGTGCGCTGATCAAGTAAGATCGTCAGCTCTAAGGCCAAAACTTGGCTTGCCTTTAATCAAGTTTTAATATGCATTTCCTATATCCCAGGAGGGTACTCCCAAACTTTTAATACAGGGGGGTCCATGACAGTATTTCTTTGCTGACCCCTAAATATTGAGTCTAATGTTTTGGAGACCCCAAATATTGTTTTTTCTTTTTTATTCTGGTTCATGGACCCCAAATATGGTTATTTATTGCATCATATATTAACGGATGAACACTAAAGTACGGGGCATACGAATGATTGAATCTGTCACTGTATTGAATCGCGCCAAATCTCACGAATCTCCCTTTTTCAGATTCATGGACCCCAAATATTGAATTATGTTTATGTTGTTGTTCACAGACCCCAAATATTGATTCAATTTAAGGTTTCAGACCCCAAATATCGGCACGGACCCCCCATATTGAAAGTTAGGGAGTACCCCCCTGTCCTATATATCAATTTTTGTTAAGTTTTGCAACATGGGTAATTTTTCGTTGAAATTTACGTATTTTTGTATTTTTTATGATGGTACATTTCGACCTCCGAAACCTCTTTTGACTCATCTAGTTTTACCAAACTTTGTTGCGTTTAGAATATAGTAATTTCAACCGTATAATACATATAACCGATTCAGAATTAGTTTCGTAACGCACTTTAGTTCCCAATTCAAAACGTTTTACAAGTCTATAATATTTTTGAATTCTTGCCATTTATTTTTTATATCGTATATGACATATCTGAGCGATTACGTATCATAATAATGTATCAATTTTCCTCGGTATGATCTTCTTCAATCGCCACGCATCAGAAGAAGGCTCCATTTTTTCGATCCCTCGTAAATTGAAGGCCTGCAACGCAATGAAATATTTCTGCGAAATTTCACTCACAATCATAATTTGCCGTTTTCAGAAGATTTTCCTGTGAATTGAACTGACCGAAAGAATATCGCCGGATCTAAGAGTATAGCGTAGGCTCCAAAACTAGAGGAGAGCCGTGTAAGGGAAGCCCGAAGGGAAGGGAGCTGTTATTAGTATTAGCAGAGAAGCGGATGGGAGCATTTCAAAACTTTGTGTGAAAATTTTAGACATTTGCATTCTAACCATGTAATATTTCAGACTCCATTGAATTTTTGTTAAAAGAAGTCAGACCCCAAACAGCGAAATCTATTACTTGAATGAGAAACAATGCTATGTTAACAGTAACAATGGAAAGTTAAGTTAAAGTGGATCAAAATATAGCACACTTTTTTGACGTTTCGCTTTGCTTCATCAGCAATAACCCTGTTATCAGAAATCGTGTCTTGAATGATAGAAATAGCAGAAATTGTGACTGAAATAGAAATATACGAGATAATTTTAGAAAAGATTAAGATGAAGCGAAACATAAAAAATGCGCAACAATTTTGAAAGATATTATAGCTATCGATGATTAATCGTTTCGTTATAAGCGAGGCCTTGAAGCACAATTGCGACGCATATTTTTCAAGCACAATTGCATCTCTGATACCAAGATACTCAAATGATTTTATATTTCTTATGGCACAGCATCTTTGTTGGCAATAGATCAAAATTATGAGAGATCTCCCCCCCCCACGATATGCCCCAGCCCCCACCGAGTTTCTTGTTTTCCAGTTGCAGTTCAGCTAAAGAGCACACAGAGACAATAGACTCCAGGTAATAAGTCTAGTCCACACCTTGCTGTAAGCCAACCAGATGCCATGATTTGATCACGTGGTCGATATCTGTTGATGACGCATAGTTTTGTTGTCTTCCTTTTCGACGCAATAGATTAGGCCAGATTTCACAAACCGAAGAAGCTACTTTCATCCGTCAAGATATCGACGATCCTGCAAAGGTTTAAGAAACAAATTGATTTGGAACATTAAACATATATGTCGGTCCAAGACGCTATCCAAAATTTGCAGACCTTCGGTAAGTTTTGCTATTTTATTCCACATGAAAATTTGGTTGTTAGGCATTGCGATTTCAAAATGGCCGTTGCTTCGAGTTTGAGGAAGCTCTGAAAGTAATAAGAAATATTTTCATCTTGTAGATGCATTTGCCGATGCTGCCGATGCTGCTGCAGGAGGGAGTGTGAAACCAATCCATATCAGGATACAACAAAGAAACGGACGTAAAACATTGACTACAGTTCAAGGAATCCCAAGTGATTACGATCAAAAGAAAATTGTCAGGGCTTTTAAGAAGGTAGGGCCTAAATTTATATTTTCTAACTTTCGGACCCTCAGCTACCCTCAGTGCTTTAAATTTATGTGGATAGACAGTAATGTAACTGTCTTACAGACAGATATGTAAGACCTATTTGATAAAAGTTTTGTATCCGTTGATTGAATTCTTCTTGAAATCTAATGAAATCTGTTCTGGCTGTGGGTTCTGTAATTTTTTCTGGAGAAGGTTGTTGGTCAAGCATAGTTCTTGGATTCATAAGTGATTGTTTGTCACAGTATGAAATATCCTTCAGTGTTCATATTTGCCTTTTTTGGTTTGCTGTTATGTTAGTGTTTATCAAAAGTCCTTTCTCTTTCAGGAATTCAATTGCAATGGAACTGTAATTGAGCATTCAGAGCATGGTGAAGTCATTCAATTACAAGGGGATCAGAGAACAAACATCAAGGACTTTTTGCTCCAAGTTGGACTTGCCAAAAATGAACAATTGAAGGTTCATGGTTTCTAAGAATGGAACATGCTCCGACTAATTTTATTTCAAAGATATTGGACTGCTTTTTAACAAAAATTGATTCAAATATTCACTTCTTCTGGAGGACTTCTGGAGAACTGTCACTGTCTAGTGTAACCTAACTTTGTGTTTATAGTTTTGGTTTTCTTATATAACAGAAATGTCAACGCTGTATTGTAAAATCTTTTTTACTTCGCATTGAGAGTATGGTTGGACATTTTTACCTTGCATATTTTGTGCA
>REGM01000055.1:915738-949034 GCA_004194415.1 Aurelia aurita | reverse complement strand
TACATAATAATAATAATATATAATCCAACTACCTCCTCCCTTACAGGCCCGAGTTACGTAGGCTGGATAAACTAAACTACAAATTTGCAGGACTATTATACAGCTATTTGGTAATAACCTTATTGGCAGGTTTGAAGTGCCGCTTCGGTTTCTAGTGTTTTTATGGTTTCGAGTAAGGAATATATGAGCTTTCCTCTTAACGGCTCATATTTTATATTACATTTTATGTTTTAGGTTACATGGGCAGATTTAATGCTGATTGATGTTGCGGATCTGGTTTTGACTATATTCCCTACATTTTTGGACAACACACCGTTGCTGAAAGCACTGAATGAAAGAGTGAGGGAATTGCCAAATATGAAAGCCTATCTGGCATCAAGACCAGTGACCGCCATGTAAACAGACACTTTGCTATGGACAACAAACCATTTTCTTTTTAATGGATATATCTTTTGGGGGTGGGGGATGGAATTGTATTCGTAGGCAATTAGCACATACTCATAGTCACAATCAAGCACATTCACAATGGTAGTATTTTATCGTAATTTTACAGTGATTAATAATTTTTTATATTTTGAATTAATTACTGAGAATACATTGAAGAGAAGCAGTGATTTTGTGTTTCTTCACTTACCTGAATCTTTATGTGTGTTGGGGAAAATCCAGAAGGTGTGATGAAACGCGAGCTATTCTGTTAAAGAACGCCGGTCAACCGGCATCCTTTGCGGTCGCGCTTTGCAGAGAATGTTGTCATACCGCAGTCGAAAGGCAACAAGCGAAGCGCGCAAAGGAGGCTGGTTGATTGGTGTTCTTTGAACTTGGTTCACACTTTCGTAAAAACGCATTAGAAGTTCATTCGACGGAAAAATCATCGGGCAAGTTTGAATCGATTCCACTGCAAGCAAAAATTATTCTCCGAAAATATTTTCGAAAGCATGCACTACACATATTTGCTAAAAAAATCTGTAGCAGTAATCAATAACAGAAATATGAAGAAACTGAGGTGTGACATTTGGGTCCAAATCAGCGAAAGCTACCCTGTTATTGACGTGGGTAAACAAAATTATGTATCTATCTATCTAACAAATATTGTACACACCTATAAAATAGGTATTACGCACAGGCTCGTTAATTGATTCATTCGCAAAATAGATGTGAAAAAAATCACGCTGAATCGCTGCAAGTGGAAAAAGTAGGCAGGGGGCCTCTAGCTTAGGTCCATAATGGAACACATTGTCGCAGAGCTTTGAGACACATGGCAAAGTGGAATAAAGTCGTGCATACTTTAACATTGATTTCCAAATCTGTTTACTTAGCGTTGTAATTCGAAGTAGTTCAGGAGTAGTTCGGAGAGTGGTGTGTAAGTAAGCCAGGCCTACATCCATCCACTTACAGTGATTACGTGTTGTTATTAAATGTCAATATGATGGTTACAAATGGAGTCAGTAATATTTTCTTATTTGCAAATCTACCAATGATGACTTGAAGAACTGTAGAGTATTAGAGCCTCTCACAGCCATGGGTCGATTATTCCAAATCTTTACAGTGGTCGGCACNCATACTTTAACATTGATTTCCAAATCTGTTTACTTAGCGTTGTAATTCGAAGTAGTTCAGGAGTAGTTCGGAGAGTGGTGTGTAAGTAAGCCAGGCCTACATCCATCCACTTACAGTGATTACGTGTTGTTATTAAATGTCAATATGATGGTTACAAATGGAGTCAGTAATATTTTCTTATTTGCAAATCTACCAATGATGACTTGAAGAACTGTAGAGTATTAGAGCCTCTCACAGCCATGGGTCGATTATTCCAAATCTTTACAGTGGTCGGCACAAAGGAATAATGTATGAATGTATAACACCCAACATAGTTCTGAAGAAAATATAGTAACATTTTAAGATGTTGGAGTTCCTTTGGATCATTTAAATGGATGAGTTGTGAAAGATTTAGAGTTCCATTATGTACCCAATGCTTCAGTCGCCAATCTAATTGCTTCAAATTTTGCACACGTGCTGGTAAGGCATGTGAGAACGAAACTGTGTCTCAAAATTTCGGGGTCCGGATTTAGTATGTGAAAAGGCACAAGGGAGGTCTAATATTGAATTGACGGAAAAAGGATTACGTATATCAGTTTAGTCCAAAGACAAAAACATATACTTTACGAATATGTTGTTGTCTTTGGACTAAACCGATAGGTTGTTAGGGGATGAAATCATGTTCAGGCATCAAATCTTTAAAACATACTGGGGTAAATGGCTGTTAAATCTTTCTTTGGTTTGAATAGCTTGAAAGGAACTTCGGGTACTTTACTATAACTCTGTGCTTTTTTGATATTTTGAATATTTCCAGAATTTTCTCTTTTTTCAAAAAGAATTTAAGCAAAGTTTTGAAGAGGTTTGAAATCCTAGAAGCTTCCAAATTAATGCAGGAAAAGTGGTAGAATTTTGAAGAAACCCGTAGTTTATGAAGGTCTACAATATGGTAGGCAGAAATGTGTCACTACTCTTGTTTATGATCATGATTTATGATTATGATGTCACAACAACAAACCTTCAAGATATCAAAAAAGCACACGGAAGTATATATCTAAAGTTCCTTTCAAGGCATTCAATCTAAACAAAGATACAATAGTCATTTTTTAAACCATACCATCTCTTTTAAAGGGTCTGTTTCAACCAGCATGCCTTGCACGTGCCATCTGTTAGTTGGCCTTTGTTGTCGCCATTTTCATGGGCCATGAAAATTACGACAACAAAGGCCAACCAAGAGATGGCACGTGCAAGGCATGCTGGATGAAACAGACCCTTTAATGTTATTGACGCTTATGTGTGGGCTACTAAGCTCATGAGAAGCGCCGAAGTCGCAGCGTACAATTTTGGCGCGCAGTAACTTGTAGGGGAGCGAGGCTGAGCTTGCAGGTTGAAAATTTGAAAAGTAATGGCTGCCAGACTTGTTTATAGTTGTTGTTTGGTTTCTATGCACTGAAGTTTCTCAAGATGTCGTTATTTCAAGCAAGAGATTGGTGGTCAACGTATGCTGGCAATGATGAGGAATTCGACCATGGCAGTCTTTGCATTTCTAACATCGATAACAGTGTACAAAGCCATGGTAAGAATTGAACAATAGAAGTGGCGAAACGGAGTTCAGCTGGTTTTTTAGGCCCATACAATAAAGAAATCGCAGAAAGCGAATCTCCTCTTTCTTCTTGTGCATGTCTTGCTTGTTTGATGAAATAATTTTCTATTCACAAATTCCCCTGTTTCCAAACATACAAAAAGCGTTTCATTAATTGCAAAATCGATTTGTTTATAATCTTCNTGTAGGGGAGCGAGGCTGAGCTTGCAGGTTGAAAATTTGAAAAGTAATGGCTGCCAGACTTGTTTATAGTTGTTGTTTGGTTTCTATGCACTGAAGTTTCTCAAGATGTCGTTATTTCAAGCAAGAGATTGGTGGTCAACGTATGCTGGCAATGATGAGGAATTCGACCATGGCAGTCTTTGCATTTCTAACATCGATAACAGTGTACAAAGCCATGGTAAGAATTGAACAATAGAAGTGGCGAAACGGAGTTCAGCTGGTTTTTTAGGCCCATACAATAAAGAAATCGCAGAAAGCGAATCTCCTCTTTCTTCTTGTGCATGTCTTGCTTGTTTGATGAAATAATTTTCTATTCACAAATTCCCCTGTTTCCAAACATACAAAAAGCGTTTCATTAATTGCAAAATCGATTTGTTTATAATCTTCAATCTTCAAAAACACGGCGGATCTGTACAGTACGGAACACGTTCTTTGTTCGGCGAACATTCTAAGAACGAATCATAATAGATGAAGAATAGAAACAAAAGCGTGATATTGGATGTGTTCCGAATAGTAAAGTTTGGCCAAAAACACTTCCACACAGCAGACAGGAGGTTTCTTTTTCTTGTGTGGGCGGTGGGTAAAATATCTTCTTTAATGATGCCCATCTTTGACAGTAGTGTACACTTGATCACAATTAAATTCTTCTCATAACTTACTTTCATACAATTGCAGTTCATGAAAATAAATTGCCTTTGTTTACTGCTTTCAGACAAGATTATTATTGGAAGCTTCCATGGTGTGCTTAGGATCTTCCACCCAAAATCAAGTGGTTTCAAGCCAGAGGACCTCATGGTTGAAACACAAATGCAACAACCAATCCTTCAAGTTTCAGCTGGAAAATTTCTATCGTAAGTTTATTTCTCTTGTTGATGAAATAATTTTGTCATAATTTGTTTGTACATTTGTTTATTGTGCCAAATCAGCACAAGATTCAGGTAGCAGCCAGTCTGGATTCGAGGCCCTTTCCGCCAAAGATCTCTGGCGGACAGACTCACTCTAAACAATAGAAAATACAAGAGAACAAAAGAAATTGGTGTATGTTGTTGCTCTTAAAGATCCTCTGCTAACATGCAGCCTTTGCGCGCATTCTTTGCAAAACAAAATAAACAACATTCTTTTTCTGACAAAAATAGATAGAACGTGCAAGGTATGCATATGGCTGACAGGAAACTCGGGATTGAAAAAATTCAATATGTCATATTGGCATTCTAAAATTATCTCACAAGGTGAAGAGATTGTTTTGTTTTTTTGGAAGGACTGAGGACTTTTAGGGTCTCTGAAAATGCATTGTGGGATAGTTGATAACCGCAAAGACGCATGGTTAGCACAGGGTCGTTAAATTACTTCTACCTAAGTAGTATGACGATGGTACACATTACTCATAAGCATAGCATTACTGTTTTGTACAGGTATCTTGTCCTGTGCAATCATTTTTTTGCCAAGAAAGCAAAGCACAATTTTCCACACCTGTTTTTTTCCATTAATTTGACAGATTTAATTCTATTATTTGTAGTGGATCAGAAAATCTTCACTTGGCAATTTTGCATCCAAGAAAATTATCAGTTTATTCAGTTACAGGTAAGAGCTGCAAATTTATTTTTTCATAGAAAGTTTACAACTTGGTAAGCAGAAGAATGCAATTCATTAAAAATGTTAACTTCTAACATTCACAAATTCAGGAGAGGAAGTTGCTATGGTGTTTAAAACTAGCTTGCCATTTTTCAAAAGATGATGAGGAGATTTAGATCCATTTTCAGCTAATCTAAGGGGTGTGGTTGCAAAAATATTTCTGGAAGGGTACCCCAAATCTGCTTGCCTCCCTTGCAGGGGCCTCATTCTTAAAGTTTGTTCCAGCACATCACAGACCTTTTGGCCACATGAAAAATAAATTTTTCAAACTCTCTTTTCATCTTTAGCTGTTGCTGGCTCAGTAGAGCATGGCACGTATTATGCCGTCAAGATGATGTATGAGCACATATTGGAGAGGACGTCACATAGCATGACTCATGGACCATTTGGTGGTGTCAAGGGTAAGAGTTTTATCAATCACTCACATTGGTACGTAGTTCATGAAATTGGTGCATAATTCATGACTGTGCATTTTGACAATTTTCTATATTTTTGGTCATCAAATTTTTGGTCTCCTTGTAGTTAACTTATATATGAAAAATGCTGGAATTCAAAATGTGTCAAAGAGGGCATAAAAACCCATGATCAAACTATACAACCCACAATCCTCACATGAAACAAAATGCAGATACAATTTTTCTCCTTCAAGTGTTGAGAAATGGATCTTTACAAAAGTTAGTGGACTACAAGACTTACTAAGATTCGGTCAGATTTTTTTGTTTCTTGAGTCATCACTTTGCTTGAAATCTTCATTTCTGATCTTTCAGGTAAAGATTTTATTTGCGTACAATCAATGGATGGGATCTTGTCATTCTTCGAACAAGAGACATTCACATTTAGCCGTTTTCTGCCAAATTTCCTCCTACCTGGCCCAGTCGCATATGTACCAACAAATGACTCTTTTGTCATATGCTCATCTGCACGCAATATCGAAAGCTACAAGTAAGTTGAGACAAAATTTTGTTTGCTTTATTCATCTGGATCATCAGAAAAGATCAAAATTTTTTCACCCTGCTCCATAATTTTCCCTCCTAACAATGGCCAAATCCAGAAATAAACTGTAGATCAAGTCATGTTTGATGTTTAGTGTGAATCTCGAGGACCATCTTTTGGCAAAGTAACCAAACAAAAGGATCTTTTGGAATTTTCGTTTTGTTGAGTGTTTGGGAAAATGACTTGAAGCCTGTTGTTTTCCATAGAGAGGGATAATTCATCATTTTCTTTGTCCAAGACTCCGCATATTGGCTGCACTCCTAATATCGGAGAGACAAATATTGAAAAAACGCGGCTTATACGTGGGTTTTTACGGTACTACCCTCAAGTAGTACTACTCTGGAAAAGTACTATTCTACTCTGGTATTACTACCTCTCAAGCCAGGCTTATGGCTGGCTACATCCATCACATAAACTTAAATTCCGGCCTGTTTATGGTTAAGAGATCTGCTCATCTGCTCTTCCATTCGTTCTATTCAAAGGCAATCTTGGAAAAGTGAATTTGATAACACTGATAATTTTTGAAAATTGCTTTTAGTAATGGAACCATTTGATAGTTATTTTCGCCTGACACTGGTGGTCACAGCAAATCGTCAGATAAAATCCTAAGAGAAGAAACAAAACTTAAATACAGTGCACTATTTTGAAATTAGCCAATTAGAGAGCCCACTAAATTTTTTTTAAATAGTTTTTATTTGGATTTTAGGTATCAATCTCTTGCTGTATCATCCGACAAATTAACACCCAAGTCATTATCAGGGAAAAAAGTAGCGGTAAGTGAAAGTATGAAAGTTTGTGAAATTTGCAAGACAAATACTGGATGGGTCAAGCAAGGGCACCTACCTTGTATGAATTGGGCTTATTCGCAGTCCTGTTTTCGTGACACAGTACACAGAGCATTTGCTGTCCTATTGTCCTTCAATCCGAACCGGACGACGTACGATTATATAAGAATAGTTGTGTGGTTTCAAATTCAGGTGTTGATGTCATACGATATCAACTGTTATCAGAAATGACCACAGGGAACCAGACAGCGCGATTTTTGAGTAGCACCGTATCAACAGGACAGCAATTGCTCCATGTACTATGTCACGAAACAGGACTGCGAATAAAACCAATTCATACAAGGTAGGCGCCCTTGGTCAAGTGATTGAATTCAACGTATTTTCCCTCTCTTGTTTGCTCATGTTCCTACTGATGGGCGTAGCCACGTAGCCAAAGCAATGAACAGTGCAGAAAACCATCGAGGATTGCTTAATCTGCCTCAAAGACAATTGTTATGTGTCTTAGTTGAATGGTAGAAGATTTGAATAGAGTTTCTATATGATGTCTGTGGGTTTTTTGCTCTGTTGCATCTTGTTCACTAGGGTTCACTACCATCTTGATCATGGCTTCCGCCACAGCTTTGTTTCAGTTTCCTTTATCTAATTGAATTGAATTTTCGCGTAACATGTGCTCCTTTAAAGATACCGATTTTTGTAGTTGTCGTTCAGATATCACCATTTGCGAGCCTGTATTTTCTTAATTGGTCATCCAATTCCCAGGAAGTGATGTTCTGTGTGTACAGTACCTAGCATACAAACTTGAATCCAATAATTTAGTTGGTAAAATTGATCTTTTGTTTCTCGACCGATTTCCAAAATTTTGATCTCATAATCATTCAAAACAAGCCTAACTTCCTTGATCAAATTTTCTAGCGTTCGAGCCTCACAATCGAAACAAAATTTAGCCAACAATAGAACTTTTTGCAAATCGTATCACTTCGTTTGAAATATAGCCTTTCCCTCGATATAACATGGTTCTAACTCCCAAAATTTTGCATTGCTTTCTCCAAAGCATGGAGTGGTTTTGTACGCATATTTGCATCAAAATAGACACAGTGTCGATTTCTTTTTATGCTGGGATTTGCATTTGCAGCCTTTGCCTCGCGTTGAAAATAGTGTCCAAAAAGATCTGTTATTTTGGTATAGATGTATCAGGCTGTTTGTATCAGGCTGTTCAATGTTTTTATCCTTTCAGCCTGATTGGACAGCAAATATTGGAGAGCATGCTATGAGTATTAAATTTGTCGCTTTTCAAGGCTGCACTCCATCTATTATGGTTCTAGGTAAGTGCTTCTTATGCCCCCTCTTTTAAGGTCATGGTACATGATTATCGTTTACGTGAAATTTAATTGCAATGACATTATGCCACAGTTTTCAGTATATATTATGTGACGAAACTTACAAGTGAAATTAGAGCAATGACGTCAGAAATTCTTCTCATTTTGGTGATATTTAAAGAGGAAATTCAGTCAAAATTCAAAGTCTAGCTTGTTTGGAGTTAGAATAATGTTATGTCCGGGATTCACATATCTTACTGGTTAGTGCTTGGCAGTACGATGCTGCCAGTCTTAAAAGAGCTCTTCAACGTTGAAAGGTTTATTTTCTTCATCACGAATCTTTAATTTTCTGATGCTACTTTCTTTGTAAACTGTCTTGCAACGCTGGTATAGGTTATGAATTTTTGATGCCTAAATATTTATCCCCACATCAGAGAGAGTTTCAAGATCGAAATTGCCTCTATTAAGACTATTTTGTGAAATGAAGACCGTTATAAAATACTAAGATGTTTTAAAATCTCTTGCAGGAGAAAGATCATTCTTTTCCCTACTCGAAAATGGGAATGTCCATTTCATGAAGAAATTCGAGTTCAATCCCAGCTGTTTCTTACCATATGGAACATGTAAGATTATTTCAAATCAATTATTTTTTTCCTTATTTCTAGAAATGCACAGATCGAATGATTTGCTTGCTTNTATTATGGTTCTAGGTAAGTGCTTCTTATGCCCCCTCTTTTAAGGTCATGGTACATGATTATCGTTTACGTGAAATTTAATTGCAATGACATTATGCCACAGTTTTCAGTATATATTATGTGACGAAACTTACAAGTGAAATTAGAGCAATGACGTCAGAAATTCTTCTCATTTTGGTGATATTTAAAGAGGAAATTCAGTCAAAATTCAAAGTCTAGCTTGTTTGGAGTTAGAATAATGTTATGTCCGGGATTCACATATCTTACTGGTTAGTGCTTGGCAGTACGATGCTGCCAGTCTTAAAAGAGCTCTTCAACGTTGAAAGGTGTATTTTCTTCATCACGAATCTTTAATTTTCTGATGCTACTTTCTTTGTAAACTGTCTTGCAACGCTGGTATAGGTTATAAATTTTTGATGCCTAAATATTTATCCCCACATCAGAGAGAGTTTCAAGATCGAAATTTCCTCTATTAAGACTATTTTGTGAAATGAAGACCGTTATAAAATACTAAGATGTTTTAAAATCTCTTGCAGGAGAAAGATCATTCTTTTCCCTACTCGAAAATGGGAATGTCCATTTCATGAAGAAATTCGAGTTCAATCCCAGCTGTTTCTTACCATATGGAACATGTAAGATTATTTCAAATCAATTATTTTTTTCCTTATTTCTAGAAATGCATAGATCGAATGATTTGCTTGCTTTTTATAGGATAGCCCTCTTATAGAACATAATTTGTCGCAATGTGCACCCAACATTAAAAATAATTATTATGCTTCATCTTTCGGTTTCTTATTGACGTTTCCTCCTGTTTTCGGTATATTTTAGATTTTAGTATGGTTTTGGCTAAGAAATTCTCAATTCTCATTATTGATGTTCGTCTAAATTGGAAAAGAAAAGTCATCTGATAATATCCAATGAAAAGAGCAGGATATAACAACTTTGCAAATAGGCAACGAGAATGTCTGGTCTTCCAAATTGCTGGATTTTAAGCCTTGTGTGAACGGATATTAAACTCCCTAGTCCCTGAAGCATTTTATGTAATGCAAGGTATTAAATCTCATGGGACAGTTTTAGGAAACGAAGAACCATATCAAGAGAAAGTCTTTTTTTAACTACTTACCCTAATTTGAGAGCTTGTCGCAGCTATCAACTTACTCTTTAAATAATAAAAAATATCTTGAACGTTCAGTGATAAGTTTTGGAAATTTCGATTGATAGATTGAAGTAGAGCGGTATTGAGAATTAAAATTTATAATAGAGCAAGTTATGAAATATTATTTTCATTTTCTTTTTAATTCAGATAAAGACGGAAAAATCAACACATTAATTGGGACACATACAAATTCTTTGCTCATCTATCAAGATGTATCTTTGATTTGGGCTGCGCAACTGCCGCATGTGCCAGTCGCTGTTCAGATTGCTAATTTTCAGTAAGTACATGTGATACTACTTTCAAGCTGTAGATTTTGCAGTACACAATCTACAATTCTTCTTAGTACACAATTCAGTTTGCAGTACACAATCTACAATTCTTTTTAGTATACAATTCAATTTGCAGTACACAATTCTACAATTCTTCCTAGTACATAATTCAGTTTGCAGTACACAATCTACAATTCTTCTTAGTACACAATTCAGCTTGCAGTACACAATTCTACAATTCTTCCTAGTACATAATTCAGTTTGCAGTACACAATCTACAATTCTTCCTAGTACACAATTCAGTTTGCAGTACACAATTCTACAATTCTTGAAGGTGTTGTGGCGCAGTGGTGTAATCCTCTGACTTCGTAGCCAGAACAGTCAGGCGGACAGGGTTCGATCCCTGGTAGAGCCCCACCATTTGAGCATCATGACAAGGGGTTGCGGACTCGATTGGGTCTTCTCTACTTCTGCGATCCTAGTGCTTGGCGCTAAAAAACGCAACTTCACCTTCACCTTCTCTCATAGAGTTGTTAGAATGCAAGAAATATTTTGCAACATAACAACCTAAACTGAAAGTCCTCTTAATCTTTTGATAGGGAAATTTATATTTCCCTGAGCAATTTGGAGAAGAATTCTCAAATTTTGAACTGCCTTTTAACAACAAACGTTTGGCTGTCAGACGATAATTTAGGGACGATTGTTTTGAAGAAAATGCAAATCATAAACAGTTTTGAAACTTAAGGCATTTGAGAAAAATTACTATTCTTATGGAAGAATAGTTACCTCTGTTATTAGATGCGTTTTTGGCTACTATTACAGTGTCATGATAAAATATTTAAAGTAGATGATTTGAATATTTTTAGGGATGTGAATTCAGCAATTGTTTCCTTGGATGAATATGGTCACATCTACTGCTCATATTTAGGGACTGATCCATCACTATTTGTCGCACCTCATGTAGAATCAAGGGAAGTGAATTATGAGGTGAGAATTAACAATAAATTGTGGTTCTTTTGATTTCTTGAAATTCTCGTAAATAAAAAAGCCCACATAAGCTGCCTATAACCGTAACCTGCGTTAAGAACTAAATTTTGTTGACTGCTTGCTTGCTTGCTTGCTCGCTTGCTCGCTCGCTTGCTCGCTCGCTTGCTTGCTTGCTTGCTTGGTTTTCCAGTACTAGGAAACAGCAAGATCATCAAAGTTAAAAAGAGGGGTTTTCCAACTTTTCTAACCCCCAGACCTTATTTCGATATCCTTGCTTACTCTCTAGTCCGGAATAACCGGGGGGGGGGAGGGGTGGAAAATTTCCTAAATCCTAATAAAGTCTGGAATAAGCGGGGTGGGTGGAAAATTTCCTGAATCTAAATGAAAAGAGGGCGTGGAATTAGAAGACAGTTTACCAAAATATATACCAAAAGAAAGTTCATATACCAAAAGAAAATATACCAAAATGAGAAACACAGTTTGAATCACATTCAGAAAAGATGATTTTACTATTTCACATGTTTCAAAAATCAAGAAGCCCGAATTTAATAAACGAGGGGTCTGGAATAAAGGTGTCCTGGGTTAATTTTTTTCAAAACATTAATAAGCGGGGAGGGGGACGTTTATTCCGCACTCGAGAGTACATTTCTTTGACTGTATGGGATCAATTATAGCATGAAACATTGATTACATTGATTAGTCTTAGTTTAATGTTAGATACTAGGTGAGTCAACAAAATGTATCGACTGGTTGAAAAAACGATTAGTATCTTTAAAATGGGAACACACTAGTTTAGGCTTTGTAAAAATTACATCATTGGTAAATTTGTGGAGAATTTTCCACACTGATCTAATAATCTTTTCTGTTTATTTAGGAGCTCGATCGAGAGATGAAAGTATTGCAAAAGGCTATCAAAGAATCAACGTCATGTAAGTGCCAGTAAACCTTTCCCCATTTTTCTAATAATCTTAGTGAAAATTGTTGTTACTAGACTGTCTACTTCAGCACAAATTAAAGAAGAAGGTTGAATTGTCTGGTCGAAAGTCATTTGTTAAAGCTAGCAGCCTGACGTAAGAAGTTGTCTTTTGCATGCAACAAACAACTAGAGCTTTAGAAATGGTTCTATATTTTTTGCAGCTCAAGCCGTAATGACCCAAAAGAAAGAGGATCTCCTTATGAGTGCAGAGGTTCCTGAGCGACTAGATGAAGTATCGGTAAGATTTGAAAAACTAGTTTGTCAGTTGTAGACTGATGCAGATTGTGATAGAGTTGGTCTTTTGAGCTATCACTCACTACTCAGTGAAACATTACCTGCAAATCGCGGTTTTTAACGGGATACAAATACAATCGTAGTTTATTCCAATGTTTGACAGACCCATACAGTAAAATAAGCCTTAAGTAAAACTTTTTTAGTTGGTGAGGACCAACGTCGAGGTAAAAAAATAGAACACGAGAAAATAAAAGGATGAAGAGAAGCAAAACAAGGAGAGAGAACACATAACTTGCCCTTATTGAAAGCTAGTCCGCTAAAATGCAGACTACCCATTACTTCGTTTACTGGTTCTTATGTTACAGCTTCCAAGACCCTGAAAATCTCGGAAAATGTCGCCACCATAGCAGTTTTGTTATTTGATTATTCATTTTGGTAACGATAAATTTATGATTTCTGTCTGTCTTTCTATGATTATAACGATGAATTTATGATTTCTTTCACAGCAAGCGGCTGATCTTGAGCGAGAAGATGATGAAGTCCCTCCCTCGATAACGGTCAAGGTATCTAAAGTTTTTTCATTTTAGTTTTAAAATTTTGTCAATGTTGAAGGCGCAGGGTGTTTTAATATTTTTCGTTAGATGTATAGTAATTATATGTGGTTTAATATTTAGAAACAAAATATGAGAGTTAAACTGAGCGTGTCACGAGTAAGGTTTGAAATCTTGCTCCTCGTTGAAGTATTTTATAAACTTTTTTCCGCAGACGAGCTACCTGCATTGTAGGAAGTTCAGTCACTCAACAAGGGATACCATCGCAAATTGAAATGCAATACTGTAAAACCCTCTTATTGAAATGTTTAGTTTATCAGCTTAACGGAGCAAAGCGTCTTGATTCTAAATTTCAAAGTAAGCAACAAGATAGCCTGCGTCCAGACTCTACTGATTTCTTTTCAGGGACATACCTCTCTGAATGAAACCAATCGAGTCTGCACGTAGGCTAGCAGTAAAAGGGTTCTCGCTACTCAAAGGTATTCAGATTCTAAACTTTGAGAAACACGCCCCCTTTTTATCTTTCTTTCAACTTTCCCAATGGTTCGTAAAAGAAGTGGTTCTAATGTGTAGGTTTTCCTGTAAATTTTCACAGACTCTTGTTCAAATTCGATTTTCTCGTTCTTCAGATAACATTGACGTGTGTCTCAGATTCACAACTGGAAAATATTGCTTTAAATTTCAACGCACCATTCCCAATCGCATGCAACAAACAAACGATTGATGTTCCTGTCATAGGTAACCTCTACCATACATTCCTTTTCTGTACTGATTTTTGTTAAATTTGGTACGGACAAACGGAGCGTGGTGTCCTATAATGGACAAACAGGAACGTCCACAGGAAGCAGTCTTGTGATAAATTGGAGAGCAAGAAGGACAGTAGTCTGCACGCAGGCAAGAAGGACAGTAAAATATGCATGATTTCAGTTCAATTGATGATAGCTGTTCCATGTTTATGTGTTTATGAATAATGTTACAGCAAAAACCCGCATAAAAGAACCTGTGATTATTTTAACAGGCTGAAATAGTTCTTGTACATTTATATAATGGTTCTTATATAAACGGTGCTTATATGGCCAAAAATCAGCCTAGAGATTCTTAATCCGCAGTTTCTTTTATGCTAATTTTTACAGCATAGGGTTCAAATCTTTAAAAAGGTTGGAGTAAAATTCGATTGCATTTCTCTTTGAATTGAACTTAGCGTACTTTGCTGTAAATCTGCCGTGGATATTGTTTGATATCTTGATTATTTTCAAAATGACGGCATTTATTATATTTGAGGCTGTGACGTCATCAACTTTCTAAATCGTAAACCAGGAAAGGGAAAGATTTCTGCTTGCCACCATATTGTAGACCTTCGTAACTATGGTTTTCCTGACGATTGTATAAGGATTTACAATGATTTCAATTTTTTTCAAAACTTTCCATGAATTCTTTTAATAAAAAGAAAAACGCCCCCATTTTCAAAATAATGAAAATCTCGAAAAATGTCCGCAAAGCCGTAGAAATACAGCAAAGTACCTGAAATTTCTGTAAGCCATTCTATTCAAAGAAAAAGGTACCTGCATTTGAGGACAATCCAGCAAAAAAATTGTTATTTGAAAAGCCACAAAGCCACTAAGACTAAGGCAAGAAAATCTGGTAATTGTGTAGTAATATGTGACCAGGCAATATTTGATTTAAGTACATTTATAGTGTGAAGATGTTTCATATCTTGTCTTTTCATAGGGGATAGAGCGCCTTCGATGGATTTTCAAGTTTCTTTTTACTCTCTCGGTGGATCTATACCGTCATCATTACAAGCAAATGCAACTGCTACATATTTCACTAGCTCAGGTATGCTACTTTCTTCATGTTATGTCTCATTATATGTGCCCTGACCATCCCCCTGGGCAGCCCGGGGTCAACAATTTGTTTGCATAAATACCCGGGGGCGGGGAATGTTTCTTGAGAAAAGGCAAATACCCGGGGGTGTCGTTGAGGGGTGGTCAGGGTAGGAATTGAAGGAAACCTTAGGAGCTGAGATTTACGTAAAATGATTTAAAATGATGCATTGCTGTACAACTTTTAAAGCATACTATTGAATTTAAAGAAACTATTTCCAGATCTATATTTTTCTATTGATAACGTCTTTACCAAGTACATGTCACAGAGAAACCTCAACTTTCTTGTAAGAATGGCGTGCTCATTTAAAGTCACACAAATAAAGCTCATGGTCTGGAATTACGATATTTCTCTGAAACTGTTTTTGCTCAGCTTCAGGTTTTCAAGTGACAATTTCGTTATCGTTAAATAACTTGAAACAAAGTTTTCATCTCTGGGACTGATTTGGTCTCTGAAAAATTGTAAAGGTAGCTTTAAAATCAATTGTATGGCTATTCTAAAATTTATTACGAATAATTTGAAACATGATATTGATGCATCGTGGCGTCTGAGGAATGACATCGGCCTAGCCTCAGAACGCATGGACGCGAATTCATTTTTTTGTAGATATAGCTCCGCAAGACTGAAGAAGCAAATACGATAAGTAAAATACAGTTATTTTCCCTTCATTTTTGATATTCTGTAAAGGAAAGTAGATATGAACAATTTATCTCATCAATATTTTAGAGGCTCCAAGAATCGTACAATGCACCTTTGATTTGCCGTTATCATTAATCTGCCAAGGATGTCCTCCTGTGAAGCAAGCTGAACACAAGGTACGGTAGTTAACGCATCTTTCTTTGCAATGTTTTAAAAAGCAACTGTCCGGCAAACTGTCATGACCCAGGCAGCGTTTAAACTGTAACTGCTGGAACCGTTCCGTTTTTCAACTAGTTTCACATATCATAGATAGGCAACAAAATTAAGCTAAGTGGATTCAAATTTATCGAAATTCGTCAAACGACATTGCAGGCTTTCATCTCAACTTAGACATCGACAACAGAAAATATAACGTTCAGTGCACGCATACCCGAAAATTGTGATTGACTAGAATGATAAGATTGTTCCTTGTTGCATATCTGTTCAGTTCATATTGACTGGTTACAGATTTCACATTCTATCAATACTCTTTATCGCGTTATTTGTTAAAGATCTGATAAATTTTGCCTTTTGTTTCAGCTTACGGTTGATACAAATAAGGATCCTGTTAGCTTGTCTGAATTATTTCCAGGTACGTATAAATTTGACATTTCATTTCGTAAGAGAATTCGTTTAGCATGGTTCTACTTGGTAAAGTTTTGTCTACTTGGCAACAGAAATAGTTAGAAATATGAACTTGGTAAAGTGTTAACTTCAAATATGTAGCAGGTGATGGGAGGCAAAAAGTACGACTTTCTTTCTTTAATTTTAATGTTTTTAAATATTTTTTAAGTGTGTCAAAATTCAGTCGTGCTTTTGCCTCCAATTTCTTCCTACGTATTAGAAGTACGAAAGGGCATGGAAGAGCGGAATTTTCAAGCACACTTGTTCCTTTGTTGCAAAAGTTTGTGGAAATCTCATCATGTCTTCTTATAATTTCAGAGATGGTCAGTGATACAATAATTCCTGTTGCTGCTCTTGGTTTTCAATACTTCAAAGGACCAATCGTCACTCTCCTATCATCAAAATCATCAAGTAAGTAAACGACTGTCTAGACTGATTACGATGAATCATATGGATGAATCCCTGAATCCCAGTAATCGCTCATCAAAACGAGACTTGCACCAAACCGAGACTGCTCAATCAATAGCGATAACTACGACTCTGTAATCAGCCTAAACGACTGTCCATATGCTGTCTAATCAGTGGCCTGAATTTATCATATTCAGATACCTTCTAAGTATCAGTAAGTTAGAACTTCTAACTTACTGATAAAGCTATATTTAGCATTTGGAACGCTTATATAATTTCAGGGTACTAGATGGGGGCTTGAGAAAAAAGGTAGTGTATCAAAGAGAGGGATGTATCCAAAAATAAAATGTCAAGATTATGAATGATGATAGTTTAAGGCTCTTGATTTATACTCTCTAGAATATAAAATATTTAGCAAGTCAAATTCCGAGTCATCCNGCGATAACTACGACTCTGTAATCAGTTTAAACGACTGTCCATATGCTGTCTAATCAGTGGCCTGAATTTCTCATATTCAGATACCTTCTAACTTACTGATAAATCTATATCTAGCATTTGGAACACTTGTACTGGGTGAGTAAAAAAAAAAAACACGCACGGCGTTTGAAAAAATACTGCTCCCTGAATACCAAAGCAATAATATTGCAAAATGTCTTGTTTCATAGACAATATGTTCAATTAGATTTAGAAATTCACCCGGCTTTAATCGGTCATTCCTTCCCGTGGCTATGGGAGATTTGCTGCAGAAAGCCCCTTTCGAAAACCTTCAAAAACGAGTGGAAACAATGACGAAAATTTCATTGGTTTCCTTCCTAACAACAATGACATTTACAAGTATTAGCACATGTCATCTTCTTGGGAGAATGGAATCCCCCAACTAATTTTCTCATACTAATGGGGAATACTTGTTCATCCTCCCAAGAAGAAAAAAGGTACGAAAGCTTAGGCAATTCATTTATGTAAGGCAGGAATCGTGGGGGAATTTGGGCTCGATTGTGGGCCTTTATTTAAAGGTTTTTCGAGGGGGCCTACTTGGGAAAATCTCTCATATTTTCGGAAGGGAGTGGACAATTTCAGCCAGAAACAATTCTAAAATTAGTTTAACATGTCGGCTATCCAATCAGATAATGACAAATGTTATTGCTGTGATATTCGAGGGACAGTAGCCTTTCAAACGCCGTGCGTTTTTTCTGACTCACTCCTCCGTATATTTTCAGGGGTACTAGATGGGGGCTTGAGAAAAAAGGGTAGTTTATCAATTAGAGGGATTTATTCAAAAATAAAATGTCAAGATTATAAATGATGATAGTTTAAGGCTCTTGATTTATACTTTCTAGAGTATAAAATGTTTAGTAAGTCAAATTCCGAGTCATCCAACTCAATGTTGTTGACGCTCTAGCATTTAAAACCGAACAATGTAGAGTTTTGTTTTATAGGTAAACCGCCAGGCAAACAATTGTGTTTTGCATGAGTGCAAGGCTCACTAGTTATTCAAATATTTTTAACTTTTAAAGGGGAGTTCATTAAAGAGGGGGTGGTAAAAGAATGGAGACTGAAATAAAACAAGTAGCCGTTGATATGAGGTGTGAATTTTCCTTTTTAGATCGTTATAGATTGCAGTGTGATTTGTTCGAAGGCCTTTGGCCAATCGTCAATGAACACACCAAGCGTTTAAAAGAACATTATACAAAGAAAAAGGTAAATTTTGTTCCCTCTAACTTTTTTACTTCAATCAATCGATATTCACTTTTCGTCATAGACTTCTGGACAAGCATCAATATTTAGCAGTCTTCGCAGTATCTGACAAATTAACCTCTGCCATCGAGAATTCTTTTCTATTAAAATGTCTTCTTTCTTGACATAGCATACAAACTAGAGAGTTGAAGTCTCAAGCTGGATGGAGTTTACTAGCACAGACTACAGCAACCATAATATGTCACTGTTAGATAAATCAGACCTTGTACTGAAACCGACAAAAACTTTATTAGCCATTGCTTTACTGAACTAGTTTGAAGGAAACTAGATAGCTATCTGTTGTGGTCATAAATTTTAGGAATGTAGAAATGTAAATACATAGAGAACGAACTATAATACATTTCATATGCACGAGAGATGAATAGTTATGTACTAACTTCTTAATTTATCGAGCTTCCTTGTGTGTAGCGTTTTATAGCTTATGTTTCAAGATCAATTAAAGCTAAAGATNACTAACTTCTTAATTTATCGAGCTTCCTTGTGTGTAGCGTTTTATAGCTTATGTTTCAAGATCAATTAAAGCTAAAGATAACTATAATGTTGCAGGAGGGATCTACGTTCAAAGCATCATTTGTTGGGCCGCTTCCATTGAATGAATATTACGAACTCATTGATGCTCATTTTGAGGTTGGTTTTTAGGCTGCTAATCTACTTTTTGTTTGTAACTGCCATATTTGGATCTGTCGGTCAACCGTGGAGCTACAGGGTGTTCAATAAAAATTCAACCCACCTTTGTTCGAGATTCACCAGAAAATGATGATATTTGAATTAATTTGACGCATACTATCTGAAAGCACAATCTATCTTCTTTCCAATGATATCCAGCTTGGGCACATGGATTGAATTATTCATTATTTAATTGACGTTTTAGTAAGTATGGTCGATCTTGGTGCGGGAAAGTGGTAGGACATTTACATAAGTGAAAACTCATCTTTGTGAGAGCTTATTTTATTCGTTTTAATAACTGTATCTCATGGGAGTAAATTTGTATGTTTCCTACCAAAGGGCATCACCTCAAGTGCTTCTAGGCCTGAAACGTTTCCACAAAATCTGTTTTGTAACTTTTTACGGTAAAAAAGGTCCTGATTTTGCTCTTACAGCATGCTACATCTAAAATAGGCCAATATTACTAAAATATCAATTAAATGATTAATAATTCCATTAATTTATCAAAACTGCATGTCATCGGAAAGACGATAGATTGTACTTTTAGATGGTATACATTACATCTATTCAAATTATAATTGAGTTGCGTTTTTTGTGTGACATCCTGTATAGGCAATCAAAATGCTATTAATTCATCCATTCACAATGAATTTTGGAGAGAAAAAAAATTTACTTTGTGAATGCAATATCTTAATTTGATGTAACGTAAAACCAATCGCGCTGTTCGCAGTGTTGTTTGGTTTAGGGAATGCTTATCAAATGCGTTTCAATGTTTTCACGGAGTTGTTGTCGATGCTGTGCAAGAAGCCTTATTCTACATTTATTTGTTTTTCATTGCTATAAATTCCTTATCGAATCATCTCGTAAAAGTGGTCTTGAAATTTCATGAAATAACGGCACCTTTTTTGTTAATTCGTACCGCTGGAAGACTTTAGGAATCAGATAATTAAAGCCAAATGTTTGATTTTCTACTTCATATCCTAAATAAGTCATCCTTGGTTTGATTACAGCAAAGACAAAGCAGACTTCGCTTCAAAGAATTATTGGCACAACGAGCTCATCAATTCAGAGTGATCCAACGTCGACTTTTAACGAGATTTAAAGACAAAACTCCGGCACCTATGGCTAATCTAGATGTACTGCTTGAGGGTACTTACAGACAGGTATCTCTCTTTTTTATTTCAAAGCTATATATGGTTGTTGGTTGGCCTAAGGTGGTAGGTTGGCCTAGTGGTTAGCGCTCTTGCCTTCTGTGATTAAGGCTGCGAGTTAGAGCCCTTGGCTGGCCGCCTGGAGAAGTACCATCGCTCATCCTGAAACATTCTGTACTCTCCTCGGAGAAAAGCTTAAAGTCCTCGGGATGAGTTGCCTATAGAAGTGGTCTGGTTGGCTTTGGTAATGAACTCCTTGTGGGTCCTTCGACCAGACAAGATACTAAAAAGATATGGATTGAAAGTAGAGCTTTCTGGTGGACCTTTATAGGATTTTAGTGAACACCTAATGATATCTGCTCTTCTCTTTTTTGGATCGAAACATTGGGACGTTCAGTTTTGGAACGTTTATTGTGGCTCCAAAGAACTCCTACGTCAATATGCTTTTATGAGGGTACTTGCAGAGTGTCGCTGTATCTATTTTTGACGTTCATATATGCATTCTAATACCGTTACTGCTAGCTCTCGATAAAACTTCCTTGCTGTTGCATAAAAGGACTCTGTTCTGGACTCAAAAGAAGCTAGTCCTGCAAAGTCTTTCACTGAAAATATAATACTATATGATATACTATATAATACTTTTTCTGTTGTTTTTTAGCTCCTGGCACTTGGTGAAGCAGCGGAAGATGTGCAAAGACAATGCATGTTGTATGGAAATGCTTTATCATGTGGAACTAAATTGATTAATCTTCTTATCAGGTAATTAAAATTCGGCCTAATATGCAGCTTTTTGTATGCTTACAATGCAGAAGAGCCATGTACTACTCCAAATCTTCTATTTCGAAATCTTTCAAATTTCCATGCAGTGACATTCTTTTGCGAAAAGCCCCAGTGAACCAGCTGAGTACGGTAAGGCTCCACTTAGAACTAGTATAAAGAAAAGCAAAGCTTGATTCTTCAAAAACGATTTCATATTTTTAATACTGATATTTCCAAAAACAACTGAACACCTTCCGATGGGAAAAGAATAACTTTAAGAATTTGAATCTTAATAATCAGTTTCAGTAACGGGTGGACCAAAAAGAACTTCACATGTTTGAAAATTCGTTATACGGAGAATACTGGAGGTATTGGAATGGATCAAAGTTTGGTTGATACCCAAAAGGCTGAAGTATCTTTTCCGATTGTTCTGCTATTTTTCTGAGCATGGTAAATATAGGTAAAATTCGATTTATGAAAAATCCTTTACTTTGAAATGCATGAAAAAGGGAACGTAATCTCCTCACTTAGAGCACCATGCTAATACATTTCATTTCCGTCAAGGCTTCGAAAGTAATTTTTGCAAAACTATAAAATCATATACCGGGTGTCCCAGAAAAAACGCAACAGATTTGATCCGGGCTAGCGACAAGAGTTTAGGTCGAATCAATTCCTACTAATTTTTTAAGTAATGTTCGATAGTTAACTTGAAGATAAATACATTGTTTGTTGGCATTGGACCATTGAGAGTTGAAATATTAATCTTGAAAGTTCAAATTTGCCTCACCTCCAAACCAGAGCTTTTNTAAGTATCAGTAAGTTAGAACTTCTAACTTACTGATAAAGCTATATTTAGCATTTGGAACGCTTATATAATTTCAGGGTACTAGATGGGGGCTTGAGAAAAAAGGTAGTGTATCAAAGAGAGGGATGTATCCAAAAATAAAATGTCAAGATTATGAATGATGATAGTTTAAGGCTCTTGATTTATACTCTCTAGAATATAAAATATTTAGCAAGTCAAATTCCGAGTCATCCAACTCAATGTTGTTGACGCTCTAGCATTTGAAACCGAACAATGTAAAGTTTTGTTTTATAGGTAAACCGCCAAGCAAACAATTGTGTTTTGCATGAGTGCAAGGCTCACTAGTTATTTTTAACTTTTAAAGGGGAGTTAATTAAAGAGGGGGTGGTAAAAGAATGGAGACTGAAATAAAACAAATAGCCGTTGATGTGAGGTGTGAATTTTCCTTTTTAGATCGTTATAGATTGCAGTGTGATTTGTTCGAAGGCCTTTGGCCAATCGTCAATGAACACACCAAGCGTTTGAAAGACCATTATACAAAGAAAAAGGTAAATTGTGTTCCCTCTAACTTTTTTACTTCAATCAATTGATATTCACTTTTCGTCATAGACTTCTGCACGAGCATCAATATTTAGCAGTCTTCGCAGTATCTGACAAATTAACCTCTGCCATCGAGAATTCTTTTCTATTAAAATGTCTTCTTTCTTGACATAGCATACAAATTAGAGAGTCGAAAGTCTCAAGCTGGATGGAGTTTACTTGCACAGACTACAGCAACCATAATATGTCACTGTTAGATAAATCAGACCTTGTACTGAAACCGACAAAAACTTTATTAGCCATTGCTTTACTGAACTAGTTTGAAGGAAACTAGATAGCTATCTGTTGTGGTCATAAATTTTAGGAATGTAGAAATGTAAATACATAGAGAACGAACTATAATACATTTCATATGCACGAGAGATGAATAGCTATGTACTAACTTCTTAATTTATCGAGCTTCCTTGTGTGTAGCGTTTTATAGCTTATGTATCAATCAAGATCAATTAAAGCTAAAGATAACTATAATGTTGCAGGAGGGATCTACGTTCAAAGCATCATTTGTTGGGCCGCTTCCATTGAATGAATATTACGAACTCATTGATGCTCATTTCGAGGTTAGTTTTTAGGTTGCTAATCTACTTTTTGTTTGTAACTGCCATATTTGGATCTGTCGGTCAACCGTGGAGCTACAGGGTGTTTAATAAAAATTCAACCCACCTTTGTTCGAGATTCACCAGAAAATGATGATATTTGAATTAATTTGACGCACACTATCTGAAAGCACAATCTATCTTCTTTCCAATGATATCCAGCTTGGGCACATGGATTGAATTATTCATTATTTAATTGACGTTTTAGTAAGTATGGTCGATCTTGGTGCGGGAAAGTGGTAGGACATTTACATAAGTAAAAACTCATCTTTGTGAGAGCTTATTTTATTCGTTTTAATAACTGTATCTCATGGGAGTAAATTTGTATGTTTCCTACCAGAGGGCATCACCTCAAGTGCTTCTAGGCCTGAAACGTTTCCACAAAATCTGTTTTGTAACTTTTTACGGTAAAAAAGGTCCTGATTTTGCTCTTACAGCATGCTACATCTAAAATAGGCCATACTTACTAAAATATCAATTAAATGATTAATAATTCCATAAATGTATCAAAACTGCATGTTATCGGAAAGACGAAGATTGTATTTTTAGATGGTATACATTACATCTATTAAAATTATAATTGGGTTGCGTTTTTTGTGTGACATCCTGTATAGGCAATCAAAATGCTATTAATTCATCCGTTCACAGTGAATTTTGGAAAAATTATTGACTTTGTGAATGCAATATCTTAGTTTGACGTAAAACCAATCGCGCTGTTCGCAGTGTTGTTTGGTTTAGGGAATGCTTATCAAATGCATTTCAATGTTTTCACGGAGTTGTTGTCGATGCTGTGCAAGAAGCCTGTTCCATTTTTATTCTACATTTATTTGTTTTTCATTGCTATAAATTCCTTATCGAATCATGTCGTAAAAGTGGTCTTGAAATTTCATGAAATAACGGCACCTTTTTTGTTAATTCGTACCGCTGGAAGACTTTAGGAATCAGATAATTAAAGCCAAATGTTTCATTTTCTACGTCGTCTCCTAAATAAGTCATCCTTGGTTTGATTACAGCAAAGACAAAGCAGACTTCGCTTCAAAGACTTATTGGCACAACGAGCTCATCAATTCAGAGTGATCCAACGTCGACTTCTAACGAGGTTTAAGGACAAAACTCCGGCACCTATGGCTAATCTAGATGTACTGCTGGAGGGTACTTATAGACAGGTAGATATCTCTATTTTGAATCCCAGTAGGTTCACTCTTGTAGTGCTATCTATGGATTGAAAGCAAAGCTCTTTGGCGAACCTTGATATGATTTTACAGGACCCCGAAAGACCTATCTTTTCTTGGATCGTAGTATCAACTTCGTAGCGTTTTATGTGTATTCAAAACAAAATCCTACACGTTTTGCGAGCCTAGATATGATTTTGGACAAGTGCCTGTTTCTTTTTCGGATCGTAGCATCTATTTATTTATGCCAATAAATCCTTCTGCTGTCGTTAACCTACACTCTCCTACTTGTTTTTTTTAGCTCCTGGCACTTGGTGAAGCAGCGGAAGATGTGCAAAGACAATGCATGTTGTATGGAAATGCTTTATCATGTGGAACTAAATTGATTAATCTTCTTATCAGGTAATTAAAATTCGGCCTAATATGCAGCTTTTTGTATGCTTACAATGCAGAAGAGCCATGTACTACTCCAAATCTTCTATTTCGAAATCTTTCAAATTTTTATGCAGTGACATTCTTTTGCGAAAAGCCCCAGTGAACCAGCTGAGTACGGTATGGCTCCACTTAGAACTAGTATAAAGAAAAGCAAAGCTTGATTCTTCAGAAACGATTTGATATTTTTAATACTGATATTTCCAAAAACAACTCAACACTTTCCGATGGGAAAAGAATAACTTTAAGAATTTGAATCTTAATAATCAGTTTCAGTAACGGGTGGACCAAAAAGAACTTCACATGTTTGAAAATTCGTTATACGGAGAATACTGGAGGTATTGGAATGGATCAAAGTTTGGTTGATACCCAAAAGGCTGAAGTATCTTTTCCGATTGTTCTGCTATTTTTCTGAGCATGGTAAATATAGGTAAAATTCGATTTATGAAAAATCCTTTACTTTGAAATGCATGAAAAAGGGAACGTAATCTCCTCATTTAGAGCACCATGCTAATACATTTCATTTCCGTCAAGGCTTCGAAAGTAATTTTTGCAAAACTATAAAATCATATACGTTACTGCTTTTATAAAAATTTGATTCTTAATTCTTGAAGAGAATGAATAATGTTTGAGTAAAGAGATTGTTTACCATTTTGATCGAGGGTTTTAGGCCTCTTCTAGCACATTTCGAAGTTGCTGATTTTTTGTAAGTTAATTTTTTACTTATATTTCCAATGCTCAGAAAAACAGGACAAACATCGCAAAAATACTTCAGCCTTTCGGGTATCAACCAACCTTAGATTGATTTCAATACTTCAAGAATTCTTCGAATAACAAATTTGCAAACTTGTGAAGCTCTTTTTGGTCCACCCAATGATACGGGTTCTCGCCGTACAATTTTAAAGAGTTTAAAGTTACAGTTGACTTGAAGTTAGTTTAACTGGAATATGAACTACTCGATATCTCAAGCAATTTAACAGTTCTTATCTTTATTATCAAGGGCCAGTGCCAAGAGGTAGTTACAGTAGCCCTTAAAAATGGAAAAGTTGCGGAAAATTTCTTATTTCCTTTCTATTTAACTTCCAGGCTATGGACTGGCATGAATGACAAACAGTTTGAGCTTCTTGAATCCTGTCTCTCTCCTGTGGTTTGTGACTCAGATGAACAGGTATGTAGTTCTAATACGTTAACACCTAATGAAATTAAATGGAAAGGATTCATTCAGAGACAGTGTTGATTTATACTGAATCTTCGTACTTTCCTCGTTTCTTCGATAATTTTTGTTGGGGATACAAATCATCGAAGTTCAAGAGCAAACGGTTGTTCTCTGAAAGGAAACCTGTGATCATGCGCAGAGAGTATGTTTGGTTTGTGGAAAATGTGGGCGGAGAAGCCAACCATAATCCAAACAAGGATTAGCAAAGAAACAAAGAGATTCTCGCGCATCGCAATATGTTCCCCGGGTATTGATTTGCTTTGAACTTCACCAGCATAACAAAAGGCTTACACAAAAGGGGTAGTCCCCGGTATCCTCAACAAATTTAGGAATGTTCATATGCCCTTGAAATGATTTAGGCTCCAGGCTCTTGTACTGACTTTGAGTTACTTCGAAGTTTTGCTGTCGAAAGCAAAGTAAATTCAGCTTGCTTATGTACTGGGTTTGATTTAGTTTGTTTGTGTTTTTATTATGCTTTGTGTTTCTTTGTTTCAATGTTGAGTTGTGTCTTCATTTGTCGCTTTTTTATCTTGAAATTACCTAGGGAAATGTACCGGGTGACCCAATAAAAAGTGAAACTTTTAGACAAATCATCAAAATTTGATTATATTACCGATCATTAAAATTTCTTTATATGCATTTGTGTCAAGGATCAAATTAGTTTTAGCCATATTGCAAAGTCTTGAAATGGCTTTGAATTTGTGGGAATTTGTCCTTTTCAAGCTACTTGGTTTTGAAGCATGCTCCGAGATCATAAGAAATTATTATCTAATTGAATTTGTGTCGCGCATCACCACTTGAGTTGGTTTCCTAACGTCTTTTGACAAAGCTTCATATCATTTCGGACTGACTATATTGCTTTTTTTGCCACAATACGATATCTTATAAGTACTGTTGCTCAAAACAAGGTTTTTCAAGCCCCAATTTCATCTTTGTTCTCCTAAAGAAATAAGATAGCGATCAGCTGTTAAAATTATTTGGTCCTTGATCCAACCATACAAGAAGGACCAAAGTACCCGAAGTTCCTATAGCCATAAAATCAAACGAAAGATGCATTAACCATTTGTGCAATCCTTTTAAAGATTTGATGCCTGTGCTGGTATTTCTTAAACTCCTCTCGTTCCTTGCTAGGGCTGGGAAGACACAACGGATGCTGCTATCACACATTTGTTGAAGACCTGTCTTGCAAAATCTTCGAAAGATCAGAATGGTAAGTTGTTTTCTATCAGCTATGCTCCACTCTCCTTCGCAGGGCTGTATTACTGAAGGACAAGGACCTCCGGTAATACAGCCTCTGCGAAGGAGAGTGGCTGTGCTCCGTAAAATAAACAAGCTGGTCATTGTGTCCTTTGCAGATGCACTGAAAATTGCTTTGAAAAGCGCAACAGCAATATAGTGCGCAGTACATATATAAAGCTTTTTCCTCAGAGACTGTCGACATTATGGAAAGTCCGATAACAGCAGAACAGTTATTCTATACTTACGTTTGTTTTGAATAAGGGAGCTGTCATTATTAATAACAGGGAAGGGGGTGGAAGCATTTCGGAAATTTGTGCAAATAATTTTAGACCCCTGCATTCTAGGCATGTAATGTTTCAAACCCCATCTAATTTTTGCTAAAAAATTTCAGACCCCAAACAGTAAATCGTTTTTCTTGAATGAGTAACAATGCCTTGTTAGCACTGAAGAAAAATGAGAAAACTTAATAAACAGAAGAAGAAAATGTCGAACTTTTTAAAATAGAACCTGCGAAGTCAATAGGGACATAATATACAGAAATTGAAAATATTTTTGAAAATATTAAAATATTTGGCATTTTTATTTTCAGACCCCATCATAAATTCCTCTAATAATTTCAGACCCCAACAAATTTACTCTAGAAAGTTTCAGACCCCTCCTCATTTGCTTCCACCCCTGTCCCAGCTATAATTTATGACCGCTCCCTAAGCCATCAGAAAAGTTCTAATTAATACAAAGCTTTAAGTATGTGTTTTTTCTTCAAATTGATGGCTGTTTTCTTCAAGTAGTTGTGCCCTCTTCTATCGTACAAACTTTTGTAATTTAATTTTATGGTAATTTTCCAAGTTTCTGAAAACAGATATTTGCGATGTTTTTTGGAATTTCTGTCAGCTTTTCTCGCTCAGCCAATGGAATGAAGCTTCAGTTGCAAGAATTATTCGAAAATCTCTATTTGGATGAGTTTGTAGAATGCTTTGATAATTATGAGACATTTAATTTTTCTTAAAACTTAAAAAAAAAGATCTCCCATGTGCACTAATAAAGACGCTGCATTTGTTTTGAGTGTTTTTTCCTACTGATTGTAGTCTCCAGCTATATCCATCGCATGATGTGTGGAGAGAGCATATTCGTGACTTATTCGTACGATGAGAATTAATCTTGATTATTATTATTATTTTAGTCACAATTCAACCTCTATCGATGCCAAAAGACACAGCAAAACTGAAGAAACACATCGCATTGATNTTTTTTTGCCACAATACGATATCTTATAAGTACTGTTGCTCAAAATAAGGTTTTTCAAGCCCCAATTTCATCTTTGTTCTCCTAAAGAAATAAGATAGCGATCAGCTGTTAAAATTATTTGGTCCTTGATCCAACCATACAAGAAGGACCAAAGTACCCGAAGTTCCTATAGCCATAAAATCAAACGAAAGATGCATTAACCATTTGTGCAATCCTTTTTAAAGATTTGATGCCTATATTTGTATTTCTTAAACTCCTCTTATTCCTTGCTAGGGCTGGGAAGACACAACGGATGCTGCTATCACACATTTGTTGAAGACTTGTCTTGCAAAATCTTCGAAAGATCAGAACGGTCAGTTGTTTTCTATCAGCTGTGCTCCACTCTCCTTCGCAGAGGCTGTATTATTGAAGGACAAGGACCTCCGGTAATACAGCCTCTGCGAAGGAGAGTGGCTGTGCTCCGTAAAATAAACAAGCTGGTCATTGTGTCCTTTGCAGATGCACTGAAAATTGCTTTGAAAAGCGCAACAGCAATATAGTGCGCAGTACATATATAAAGCTTTTTCCTCAGAGACTGTCGACATTATGGAAAGTCCGATAACAGCAGAATAGTTATTCTATACTTACGTTTGTTTTGAATAAGCCATCAGAAAAGTTCTAATTAATACAAAGCTTTAAGTATGTGTTTTTTCTTCAAATTGATGGCTGTTTTCTTCAAGTAGTTGTGCCCTCTTCTACCGTACAAACTTTTGTAATTTAATTTTTATGGTAATTTTTCAAGGTTCTGAAACAGATATTTGCGATATTTCTTGGAATTTCTGTCAGTTTTCTTGCCCAGCCAATGGAATGAAACTTCAGTTGCAAGAATTATTCGAAAATCTCTATTTGGATGAGTTTGTAGAGTGCTTTTGATAATTATGAGACATCACGATTTTTCTTGAAACTTTAAAAAACTGATCTCACCATGTTCACTAATAAAGACGCTGCATTTGTTTTGAGTGTTTTTTCCTCATGATTGTAGTCCCCAGCTATACCCAGCGTATGATGTGTGAAGAGAGCATTTTCGTGACTTATTCATACGATGAGAATTAATCTTGATTATTATTATTATTTTAGTCACAATTCAACCTCTATCGATGCCAAAAGACACAGCAAAACTGAAGAAACACATCGCATTGATGTGTGAACGTTTGAATAAAGGTGCAAAATTAGATTTAAGTGGACAGATGCAGAGTGATCTCAATTACAAACCTGAAAATCGAAAACAACTGGAGCCTCTGGATGAGTCACAAGAAGACATGGAAGATACAACGGGTTAGTTGGAATCTTAAAAGATGATTAAGTTTCATATCGGCAAACTCAGAAAATCCTGATTTCTTTAAAAAGCATAATACCTAAAGTATTTGCTCTATAGTTGCCAAAAAGATTTTCAATGGTTAAGAGATAGAAATATTCTCTGTCGACTGATTGTTACCCTCAAGACTATGATTGAAACTCAGATTGAAATGTCCAATTTATGTAAGCTGGTCGCCACTTCTCCTGTGGAGATTTCTTGCCACAGAGGTACCGTAAGGAGATTTTCTCTCTGCACCGGGAGCAACAAATGCCTCTTGAAATTAGTTTGTTAAGAGCCTAATCTAAAGGCTGTTTTTAAGAATCCTAAAACATTCTACTGAAGAGGTTCCACTTAATATGAAGAGGTTCCATTTTCAAATGGAACTTTCTTTGAAGGTTTTAAAAATATGTTTTTTTAGTTGAGTCAGAATAAACCTCAAAGGGATTTTTTGAGTATCTTGAAAACCCTAGCGGTACTGAAAATGCAGTCAAAAGCCCATCTTTCTAAGAATCTGTCAAGGTTTCCTGAAAACTTGTGACCCTCCTTGTAGCTCCCTTATTTTTAATGTATGTAACCTAAGCACTGATATTTTATTTACGAATTTTTCCCCTTTAGATGGAGTACCAGAAGAAGTCACTGTCAATCCTTCATCATCGTTAAGGCAAAATGGAGAACTGCAGCCTTTAAAAGATATGGACAGGGGTAAAAAGTTACCAAAACTGAAAAACAAATTAGATGAACGCGTATTAATAAGTAAGGACTCGCAGGAAGCTGCGTTATTAGCGCAGGCTGCAGCAAGAGCGAGCACATCGCGGGCAGAGGTTAATGGAGAATAGAGTTATTATTAATGCATTTAAATCAACTTGAAAATATTTCTGACGTTATAGATTATTCTGTAAAGGGAACANTCATTGTCATCAAAGTACTCCGTAGTGGAACAAAATGGCGGATCGCGAAGGGAAGCAGCCCGGAAGCAGATAAGATTATCGTGTAAACATGTTAAAGATTGGGATGAATCGAAGTTTCAGAGTGGCCTAAATCATGTCCAACGCATTTTTAAGATCCATCGGATCCTTGATGAGCAGAAAATTGTGATGAAGAAATTTCTTCAAGGAAGCAACGTGTACTTCAGTGCACCGATTGGTTTTTTAGAAAGTCTCTCGTCTTTCAGAGTTTGCCTTTGATCCTTTGATTGCTGAATGTATGTTTGACAGACCACTTTTCACAAGCATTGTGCTGGTGATTTGCCCGTTACAAGCCATGATTGATCAAGTTAAATTCCTCCGTGATTCCATCGGCCTAAATGCAGCGTGACTTTCTTCGCTTCTTCAACACATCTACGCATCGGCGACAGATACATTTACACAACGGTGTCTCTGCAAGATTAATGAACTCCAAAGATTCGATTTCAGTCTTTGGACTAAAGGAGCCAGCACTATCTATGAGATTCCTATCACTCTTGACATTTAATTCTTTGATACAGATCGCACAAGCCACCACTTCGTTTCGAAATTTCTGTGCGATTCGAACTCAAAATTGCGCAACCTTGTGACAAAGATGATGTCATGGTCATGTGATGAAAAACAAGAAAATGCACGGCGTTGCGCAGACTTTGTAGTTCCTTTCTTTCTCCTCCTCCCCAGTTACCAAAAAGTCTGCACGCAGGCTAATTTAAATCAACTTGAATATATTTCTGACGTTATAGATTATTCTGTAAAGGGAACAAACAGCATTATGGGTAGCAGCTGTAGATTGAGCGTCTTTGTTTTGAGAACAATAATAGGCTGTTATTGCAAGAAGACGCTTCAGGGATTGCAAGAAAACGCTTTAGGGACAACTTTCCTTCAAAACCAGGTTGAATGACGGAAGCCCTTACTCAACATTTTTCTCTGGTGCTGGTCGCTGCAAAACTTCTTCAAACAAAACCTGAAAGAGACGAAATAACTCAGGAACTTTCTGTTTATTTCAGATTATAAAATAGAAAAGCTCTAAACGAGAGAACAAATTCCTTTGTAAGACATTATCATGCTAGAACGTTAGAATCAGGCATGCAGGTCACTCTCCTTCGCAGAGGCTGTGTTACCGGAGGACGGATAGGACGGATAGGACGGATGATATGATCCGCGCCGAAGGCGCAACGAGGGTCCGTCCTTCAGTAATACAGCCTCTGCGACGTGCAGGTCATGAAATATGTTCATTAGAACAACTAAAATATGAATTCCTCCTCTTTATTTTACTGCCATTTTCTCTCTGGCCTAGCTACCTCCTTCACTTGCCGTGAGCACAGGAGTAGAGCAAGAAGGAAATGGGGAAGTCCAAAAAATAGATTTCTAGGAGACTTGTAAAAATAACTGTATGCTTCCTATAATAATCGTATTTGTTCATAACATGGCTGCAAAGTTCTATCTTTCGTTGGAGCGAATCTACTTATAGGCCCTCCTGTTTATGTCAATATATAACAACTAACAGAATACCTTGTAAATGTATTGATAGTGTATGCATAGAGTGATAAATAAGGAGAAAATCGTTGAAAACAAACACTTGTAAAGAAGATGTAAAGATATTTGAAACACTGGAGTACTGTTATCTTTTTCTTCTGATAATACTACGGGATGTGAGACGAGCAACTATTTTGTTGTTGAATCCAATTTTTTTCCCATAAACGGGATACAATGTGAAATACAATTTAATCTCTGAAATACCTTGAAATTTTCTGATCTTCTAAATATGTGTTTCAAGGCAATGCTAAGCATTTTGGAATTCCTTAATTTTGGCCGAAAAGTAAGGCTATAAGCTTTGGTCTTTCGGTAAAATAATCCGATTTTGAACATCCTTAATTTTGGCCGAAAAGTAAGGCTTTGGTTTGGTTTTTCGGTAAAAAAGGCCGATTTTGAAAATCCTTATTTTTGGCCGAAAAGTAAGGCTATAGGCTTTGGTTTTTCGGTAAAATTGTCCGATTTTCAAAATCCTGAATTTTGGCCGAAAAATGAGGCCATAGGCTTTGGTTTTTCGGTAAAATAGGCCGATTTTGAAAATCTTGAATTTTGGCCGAAAAGTAAGGCTATAGGCTTTGATTTTTCGCTAAAATAGTCAGATTTTGAAAATCCTTAATTGTGTCCGAAAAGTAAGGCTATGGGCTTTGGTTTTTCGGTAAAATAGGACGATTTTGAAAATCCTTAATTTTGACCGAAAAAAAGGCTATAGGCTTTGGTTTTTCGGTAAAAAAGGCTGAATCTGAAAATCCTGAATTTTGGCCGAAAAGTAAGGCTATAGGCTTTGGTTTTTCGGTAAAATAGGACGATTTTGAACATCTCTAATTTTGGCCGAAAAAACGGCTATAGGCTTTGGCTTTGGGTAAAATAGGATGATTTTTAAAATCCTTAATTTTGGCCTAAAAGTAAGGCTATAGGCTTTGGTTTTTCGGTAACATTGTCCGATTTTGAAAATCCTTAATTTTAGCCGAAAAGTAAGGCTATGAGCTTTGGTTTTTCGGTATAATAGGCCGATTTTGAAAATCCTTAATTTTGGCCGAAAAGTAAGGCTATAGGCTTTGGTTTTTCTGTAAAATAGGCCGATTTTGAAAATCCTTAATTTTGCCGAAAAGTGAGGCTATAGGCTTTGGTTTTTCGGTAAAATAGGCCGATTTGAAAATCCTTAATTTTGGCCGAAAAGTAAGGCTATAGGCTTTGGTTTTTCGGTAAAATAGGACGATTTTGAAAATCCTTAATTTTGCCGAAAAGTGAGGCTATAGGCTTTGGTTTTTCGGTAAAATAGGCCGATT